>JAHPZR010032749.1:0-7500 GCA_019787425.1 Platygyra sinensis | reverse complement strand
TCAGCACCCGATAGTGTTCGATATTTGTACCATAGTGAAGAACGACACGTTGAAGAAGCTAAAGCTTGGCATGCTGCAGAGTATTCGCCAGAACTTGGAGCTGAATGTTCCAGTACCTGCCATTCGATGAAAAGTACTATACCTTGCCTTGCTTGGTGAAGCTGCTTCCCGGTGCTCATGCCAGATCCGCCAGTAACCATCTTAATTCTGATCGGTTACTTCGTTAGCTAGTTTTTAATACCTAGGGCTGTAATGGCTGAACAGATCGCCTAATAGATGATATTTTATTTTGATAAGTAATCAGCAATTTGGCATTTTACATGGTTTAAGAGTTTCTGTTTTGGATTTTTTAAGTTAACTAGGACACGAGGGTAATTCAACAAAAAAAAAAACAAAACAAAATATATGTACGAGATAACATTTAGAAAGACATGCAGCTAATGAGGTAAATGGATAACTTAATGTAACTCTTAAAAAAGCAAGCAATGACCAAAAAGAGCACAATCGCGCGATTTTAAAATTTTCCCCCGTAACTGTTGTTAATGGTCCTTTTGTTATTGGGGTGAGATTTAAGCCCCATTTACACTGCCGAAAAATTTTGGCACGGCTCGGATGAAAAAAGGACGCGTACCAAAAAATTTGGTTCGGCACGGATAGATTTTGTCATGTAAACGATTTTGCCTTATCCGTACCGAGCCAAAATTTTACCCGTGCTCCGACCTTCTCTCGAGGTAGTCCGAGCACGAATAAAACTGGTACGCGTTCCTAAAAGTCTAGCCCAGGTCCGGTAAAATGCAAATTGTAAACGATTTGCCGTGCTGAACCAAAGTATTACTCATAAGCCTGAGGTATCTTGACGACCAATTTCATCTTCAATCCGCGAGATAATGTATTCAACTATTGTTTTGAACACGCAAAAGTTATCGTACCACTCCTTGTCGGTGAATGCCGTTTCTACGACCTGGAACCCTTGATCTGTCCGGGCCAATGTCCAGCATTTTCGCTCTACAGAATTGCAAGCTAGCATGGACGCAATTATAAACAGTTTGTATCTCCTTCTTCTTCTGTTCTTCTAAAAAATAAATAAGCGAAGGTCGGTTTCCTAATTTCTGGCGAAAAGACCCAAGATCTTTCTAAAAGATTGAACTCAAGATACTTCTCGTGCGCCATGTTTTTTCTTAGCACCGTGCATGCGTACAAAGAAAGAATTGTGTACGCTGGCCAAGGTGTTGAGCCTTTTACCCGCACCAAAACGTTACTTCAAGCCACTTAGTATGGTAGAAATAGGACGTGTAAACAGGGTAGCAGTGCTAATTTTTTGGTACCCGAACCTTTTTGTATCCGAGCCGTACCAAAAGTTTTCTGCTGTGTAAATGGGCTTTTAGTTCTCATTGGACGTGTTTGAGACCCGAACAAGTGTCCCCTCGTTTAGGTTATTAGACTGCGATTATTACATTTCAGTTGGCTTACATGTAATTCTTCTAGGAAGTGGGAAAATGGTCGGGTAGAACAGCGTCACGATCGACAAGTACGCAACGAGCTGAAATAATTATTGAATCGTCACACTCATGTAAGGTACACTTTCTGGGTTACCAAAAAGCTTCTCACGCATCGACCGCATTGCATATGCGTTACATGAGTGCATGTGTAGAACTCAAATACATTAAGATGTTTTTGTCAGATGTATCGTACACAGTCACAATAAAGTCGAGGTACTTCTTGTGAAGGAGTACGCATGCTGTTGTATCGAGAAAAACTTATTTGCCGCGACATTTACACAAATATCATTGATAAATTTGATGTAATCTCAGGCTATCTACGCTTTGCGTGTTTCGCGGAGTCGACCAAGGCCATATATTGTTTACACTAAAACGGGTATTTATTTGCCGTAAGGTGCTAGTTAGTCATTTGCACGTTCGGTTACTTTGACCACTTGCGGCCCATCTCAAATTGCTTTTCTTAGGGAAATTCGCAGTCGTGTTTCCAGTGCACTTTCCCTAGCCTTATTTTTTCCGGGAGGCACCAAAGAATTTTAGTAAGACTCTGAAGAAGTGAGCAAAAAGCTAAAAAGGGGCTTAGCCTAAGTGGTCAAATTTATTGCTTGCCCAATTTGGGTCAGGGGTTAGGTCACTTACGCAAAAAGGTCACGCAAAGGATGAGCTTACAAGACTTTTCCAATCAGTGTTATCTACGTTTTCGGTAGTTATATATAAGTCATCAAACCTAACATATACTTCTCTTTTACTAAGTTCAAGTTTTAAGAATATGTTGTATATGTAGTATGAACTCCACCGATCATTTCTTCAAGTATAAGAAGCGATGCTTTTGCCAGCAAATGTTTCGGAATGTTCTTATAAATTAACCGCCTCAGTCGTGTTAAGAGACATGCTGGCACTTAAAGCGTGATTTTTAAAAACGACTTTACTTAACATTCACAGCTTCACAGAAGAAACATAGAGATGCAGACTACTTTCAATGGTCATTTAAATTTTCAGTTTCTGTGTATTTTCGAAAAAACTGACTCTATCATTAGCTTGAAATGAACATCGAATTCTGCACGCTTAAATGATGCTTGGGTGGCATCACGTTTTATTTAGCTACCGAGACAAAACGTAATTTCCAACGGCCAAACTTTCTAGGTGTTTATTTTAATACATGACCTTTCGTCTGCTATTGTTATAATGTCGAAATTTTAGGTACCAGGTGTCGTTTAAAGCGGTCAAAGTTAGCCTTCATTTTGTCTCACCAAAAGTCGAGCAAAATACACCTCTATAAAAACGGCAATAAAACCCATACCAATTATAAGAAACGTTTTATATGCTTTTATTGTGTAGTGATATTGTAATTATTGTACAAAGTTTGATGGTGAATGAACTTGCTTAGCGCTGCCAACATCTTCCTAAAGTTGCACGACGATTTGACCGTTTCGGCAAGGCGAAAACGGCGTTTTTAACGAATTCAAGTTCAAGTTCAAGTTCAAGTTAGGCCCGGTTCATACGTCGCATTTCTGCCGTGTCGAATGCAATTCAAACAAAAGATAATGAAGCAAATCATCTCATTATCTATTGTCTCAAATGCATTCGACACGGCAGAAATGCGACGTGTTAAGTGAAACGGACGATAAATTTCATTGTACGCTAACTTTCTTTAGTTTTTTAGCCCGCATTTTTACTTGCGTGCATCTAGTTTCTACGTTGTCCTTTCACTCTTAACTTGATGTAAAAGTTCTTATCTTGTGTCATATTTCAAAAATCGACTGCCATTTCACAGCTGTTTCTGATGTTGAAGTGAAAAGTTGCTACTGTATATGTTCTTATAGGTGGAGCTTAGAGTCATTAATATGCACGAGCGAGGTTCAAAATGATTCATTTCAACTCTAAGGTCCTTGGGACAGCGAGGAATATTTCTAGAAATGCTGGATTTGATACTAGTACTAGACATTGCATAATTCCCTTCATATGTTGCATGAGTCCTTTATACGTTTTAAGGTGACATATCCGTATGCAAACCAACGTGTTGATATCTTCATTTTAAAGAAACTTCGCCTCAAAGTTATCACAACGTTCTTTCTCTTACGGGAATTTGCCCAAAGTGGGCCAAATTGAACACAAAATTGATAAAGGTCAAAGAAATGGTACTGAGTCAAAAATGGTTGTTATTTCATTATTCTTCCAAAGCTATGTGCAGCTCTTTCGATATTTTATATAGTTAAGCTGTGACAGAATAAAAGGCAGGAGGACCTCTGCTATTGTAAACATCCTGGATGTGTCACACAATGCTGCGCGATGAAATTGTGTTTATTGGGCTTGTTATAATCGAGACAAAGCAAAGGTTTCTTACCTTTAAGTTAATTGAAGACTAATTTTGTGTTTGGTTTAGTCTCGCTCGACTGCTGATTGAGACGGCTAGAGTATTTTTTTTCTGAGTCATTTTCCTGGCAGGAAATGGCTTTTTTTCCTTCTTCCTGTGTCTCGTAACTATCGGAGATCTCCACAATGCGTCCCTAAAATTCAAACTACAAAACTATCGATCCTCCTGAGATTTTACTTTCATGATGTATAAGAGCAGCTGACTGACAGCTATCTGAACAGTTCATGTATTGGACAACTTATCCAGATGGGCACCAGCATAGTGTCTCCATACAAATCTCTATAAATCTGGGTCGAAAATTTCTCCACATATATATCTTGCTATAAAAGAAACATTGCTGCGACCTGAATCTTGGCGAAAGTCTTAACCTTCTTTGTTTTCCCAGATTCTGGACTTTATCTATCGAACGGTTTTGATTTTCATTTTGATCTATTTTGAATGGCGTTTGCCCAGTCACGTAAAATACTATTTAAGTACGTTCTCAAATCTTTCCTCCATTTTAAAACACCGAGGGAAAAACTTTGAAATGATGACGTCAATCGTGGGTCTGTCCTCTAATACATCGTAGGCGAGTATATCGTACCAATCAAAGTGCGAGGATAATTTGGGTTTTCACATTTAAGCAATAGAAAACGTTTTCCGTGTTTGCATAGCCTGATATAAACACGAGAGGGGTTGGGAGAATTCGAGACAGTTATGCAAACCCGAGACGAAGTCGAGGGTTTGCATAACTGTCTATACTGAACTTACATCATTTTGTTAATGCCATCGAGTGTATTCTTTTCAGAATCTTTCATCATTGAGGCACGTAAGTCTTAAAATTCATATCAATCTTCACGACAGCTCTTTTGACTCACATTATGCATAGTTCTTTTTTCTACAGGTGTCTACATTTAAACGCATTTTCGCGTAAAGGTATCTATAATTCGTGTTTACGATGCTTTACCGAACGCGTAAAGGCATCAATAACACACCTTTACGATACTTAACGGATCGCGTAAAGGCATTAATAACGCATCTTTGCGATGCTTTACGGATCGCGTAAAGGCATCAATAACACATCTTTACGATACTTAACGGATCGCGTAAAGGCATCAATAACGCATCTTTACGATACTTAACGGATCACATAAAGGCATCAATAACGCATCTTTACGATGCTTTAAGGATCGCGTAAAGGCATCAATAACACATCTTTACGATACTTAACGGATCGCATAAAGGCATCAATAACGCATCTTTACAATGCTTAACGGATCGCATAAAGGCATCAATAACGCATCTTTACGATGCTTTAAGGATCGCGTAAAGGCATCAATAACACATCTTTACGATACTTAACGAATCGCGTAAAGGGATCAATAACGCATCTTTTCGTCGCTTAACGAATCGCGTAATTTCTTCATAATGCATATTTATAATACTTAACGGATCGAGTAAAGGCATAAATAACAGAAAACTAAATAACATTTTTGATCATTTGCATTAGCATTAGCATTTGCATTTGCATTTGCATTTGCATTTGCATTTGCATTAGCATTAGCATTAGCATTGGCATTGGCATTGGCATTGGCATTGGCATTGGCATTGGCATTGGCATTGGCATTGGCATTGGCATTGGCATTGGCATTTGCATTCTCACTGCATACAATTGCCCTGACACGGGAAACTAAGCTATGGGAGGATACTATCTGCTGTCAATTCCGGAAAAGGGGCGAAGGGAACGGAAAAAACCAAAGGACAACGTTCTCACAAAGAATCGTTAACGTTATTTCTTTCATTACTCAGAAACCCCAACCCGATACTAGCTACTAGCTACTAGGGGGCAAGGGGCCAACAAAGGGAGGGGCTCTCTGTGGCATGCAGCGAAGAGCAAAGTCTCCTACAGAGAGGTGCCGCTGGGCCGTACTGAGTCTTGCGGCAAATAAGGAATAATTTGCCTAAAACAGAACGAAAGAGAAAAGAAAACAAGCTGAAAACAAATACCTGAAAAAGGAAAAAAAGGAACCCAACCTTTTGTTGACCCCATGCAGGCTCCGCACTAGGTCTGAAATTGAAGGTCCTCCCGAAGTCAACTAGGAAAGGGCAAAGATCTCACCCCAAAACAAAAACAAACAGACAACCTTAAACAAATAAAGGAAATGTAAGCCCTGAGATACATGCTAGAGCTCGAGTATTCATAAGTTGCATGCTTTAACGCTCGAAAAAGAAAACACCGACAGCCGCCAAAACTATAGCACAAACAAAACGCAGCAAACGATGAAACCATGCTGCGGTTCTCCAGACCGCTGCCTCTCCGTGGGTATACGCCTAGCAAACCCACTAAATTATTTATAAACCCTAGGCTACCTCACATTTTTAAAGAACATGCTCGGGACGGACAAAAAGAAGATTCAAGACCTTAAGAGGCTGTCTCTCTAAAAACCGACCACTGATTTTACTTCGAAAATTCGATTTTTCTCATAAGCTGGGATTTTAAAGCCCTTACCTAGTTAATCACTAAAATGAGTTTCATTTGATTAAAAATTGTAATTGAATTTTCCTAGGCTTAGTTAAAGTTCGGTCCGCTGGACCCAAGTTGCATGCCTGCCGAAACTGGACAAAATAGCACATATTGCCGTCGCTCTAAAGAAATTAATATTCGCTCAAAAGTCCCAATTCTTTTTTTTAAACTATAGATATATCACAACAGTTTGTTTAACCATGTTGCAATTATAATTCAATGTTGTTCCTTCAACGGCTGAAAGCAGATTTTCTACCCGTTAAATCGAGTTTTGAACCATACACGAAAATAGCGCTACTTTGAAGGCGCGTTTTAAAAATGTGGCACCTGTTTGAAAACCGCTGAACTACATGAATAGAAAGTATAAATAACACTTAATTCAAAACAATAATATAATTTGTCTGCTCACTATGTTTTCAAAACTAACGACCGCTTAAAGTTCGGGAAATTTTGAAAATACTTCAGCGAGTAACTGCATACTCGCCTTGGTGAAGTGCTCCTATAAATTCACCTAAATCTCTTACCTGGCTTTAAGATTAAAGTTTTGGTCCTTTGTAGCAATCCTTGAATCCTAGGTAGCATTAAAACTGCCAGCTTTTCCTTCCAGCAGTAGGTTTGTATACAAGGTACATTTATACGTTCCTGATCTGTGTCGAGCGTAACAGTCACATACTTCCGTGTTCTTTGTATTGCTGACCATTGTTTTCCTCGAAGTCGGTTTAATCATGTAGAGTCCTCTTAAAAGGTTTGTAGAAGCACTCTTTTGGACAACTCTCGGCACACATACAAGTATGAAAACTCAACGGTGATCAGGAGATCAAAAGAAGGATTCATAAATGTCACGGCCATTTTGTGTTTACAACGGGTGTTTTTGTTCCCAATCTTCGCGTGAGCATCACATCCTGATTCCCGTGATACAGATTGGGAACTAATTTAGGGTGCCTTTCTTTAATAGAATCTGGGTCAGAACTTCATGGTCAATAAAAAATCGGGAATCCGAAAGAATCCGAAAATGAATTTTGCGTTTCTTTACCAAACAGATCAATCGTATATCTCTCGGATCATGGTGCGTCAAAAGAACCGAAGAATCCACTCCCGGAGTGAGGGTCGCACGGGGTATTCTCGTG
>JAHPZR010032748.1:0-12988 GCA_019787425.1 Platygyra sinensis | reverse complement strand
CCCCCCACACCCCCTTCTCACCCCCATCCAAAACCCACACTTCTTCCCCCACACCAACCCCTACCCCAAACATACCACCCTCCCTTTCCCTCACTCCCTTCACCTCTTCTCCACACCTACCCCCTCTCTCCCCCACCCCCCTCCCCCTCCTCTTACCCACTCCCCCACCCTACTTCTTGCACAATCTTCCATCACTCTATCTGTATGTACTATACATATATTTTAAGACACCATCTGTCATATCCCACTGCGCCCGTTATATATTCCACTTACGAAGCAACACCCTCTCACATCCAACCCTACACTTCCCCTACCGTCAACCCCCTTGATGGCCACGCGCTCCCCCCATTCCTCTAAATATCCGTGCTTCCGACCACTCCCCCCCTTTCCACTTCCAAACATATCACACAGTTTTACACCCCCCTCCCCCACGACTGTGTTTCCCCCCATTCCCACCTTTCATATGCCTATTTTCTCACGACACACACGTAGTAGATCACCACGCTGCCTACTATTTCACATAAATACTCTATATGTACGCACTTACCATCCATCCCGAGACACACACAAATTCCCAATACTCCCCCCTTATCAAGCCATATCTATCTGTGTTCTTGTCATCACCACAAGAGGGGAGAAAATGACAACAGAGGGACAGAGATGCACACGCAGAGAAATGAGTATATCACAGAGAAACCACACACAAAAACGGAAGCACAACACCACAACACATCATACAGTGTATTGCCACTCACCGGGCAAGCAACTGTACAGGAGAATTGCTCATATCTAGGAAGACATATGAAAAAACTAAAACCAGGACGACTCATCCTGACACACACAAAACCGCCAACATTCCGTGTTAAATGACGTTGTATAGGAACGATTTTGAAAATCCCAACCGTACAATATGAGTGCAAGGTATGAAAAGCTACCAAAGAAGAATTAAGGCAATCTGTTCCAACATTGTGGAAGAAGAAAGAACAAAAATCGGCATTCACTACCATTTTTGTAGGGAGAAATGAATTTGAAAGTAGGAAATTCATAACAAAACTTAACAAATACACCAAAGGGAAATTCAACTTCCATATCCTGTGGCAAACCACGGCGAAGATTGACACCCTCTTCAAAACGCAAAGACAACAAACACTCATCCATCGCACGTAATATACAGAGGCACCTGTACTTGTAATCAAGTTTACATTGGTAAAACTGCACGCAATCTTGAAGTACGTGTCCAGGAACATTCCGATACGGACAAACAATGCGGGAACCGGCCCAAACACTTAAAAGACACACCCTGAACCACAAATTCACATGGGACATTTTGACTTCGGCTCACTCCTGAGACAAAGAGGAAAATAAAAGAGGCATTTTACATCGCACGCTTCAATCCAGTCCTAAATAACAAGTCCAGTCATTCCATCTCACTCTATACCCCATGGAACTGTATTACGTAACCACAAATATAAAACAGTGTGGTTGTATGCCAAATTCAATCACTCTGAAGATGATCGCAAGATCGAAAACGTTAAGTCAAACATTTTAACAGTTTTTACCTTTTACTATTTTATAAATGCGTACAGATTTCCAAATAAGCATCAACAGCACATGAATAAATACCAGGGTTAACAAAAACAGAATTCATAAAGTGCCTTCTTCGAACTGTTTGTGAATTCATAAGTGCCCTCTTCGAACTGTAACCACCTACTTGTTTATCTTCGACAGCGACACATTCAAATGGAAATTGATCTAACAAACTCCGTATCTCTTTCTGACAATATCAATGCAACTCTGAGTTGAGATTCTGTTCTGATATTATCTTTCTGATTTGTTGGATCGAGTCTATCGATCATCTTTCTAATCTGTTGGATCGAGTCTGTCGACCTCGTTGCTGATTTGTGTCCAACAAATCAAATTTTGTACCGAATAATTTTATTCAGTGCTGTGAATGTTTTTGAATTCAAATAAATCACCGAACTACAAAATAATCACCCTATCAAAGGCTGCTAAGGCCCGGTTTAAACGTCGCATTTTACATGCACCGAATCAAATACTAATTTTAGTCGACTCGAATAAATACGTTCTGCTGATTTGATTTAAACGTCGCATTTTTTTTGCCGAATAAAATTGCTGAGAGCTACCGACGTGTTTTAAATTCCCATGCGAGCAAACAAATTATTTCAACATAATTTGAATTCGATTCGGCACATGTAAATTACGGCGTTTAATTCAGCTGTCTCGCATCGAATTGAAATATGTCGCATTTAATTTTATATGCACTTAATTTGGCAATCGATTCGGCGCATGTAAAATGCGACGTGTAAACCGGGCCAAAAGATGGCGTGACGCGACTTCGTGGTTGCAAAACTTTGACACGCTGCTAGAAGATGGCAAAACGCGAACTCGTGGTTGAAATGCGGCTAGATGATAGCGACATGCGAACTCGTGGTTGCAAGACCTTTAAACACTTCTGAAAGAACTCGAAATGCTGCTAGAAGACGACGAAACGCAACCTCCCGCTCGCAAGACCTTGAAGCGCTGCTCGAAGACCTCGTGGTTGCAAAATGACATCTACCCGACAGCACCTTGCGCACTTGCTGAAATATTACCCGAGACCACCGTGCGCGCCTAGTTTGATAACATCGAGATTTTTTCGTATACTACAATTTACTTACTTACTTACATCTTTACATTTTTGAAATTCCTTATATGTATACATGCGGGGATCCTAGGGTGCCTCCTCGGGTTTTGGCCTCTGGGCCAAACCCTGCGGGGGCAATAATAGTAATGTTAAAAATTTAAAAACGTTCACTGGCTAAATACAATTAAAAACTTCAAGCTTTCGGCTGTCAGGCTACAGCCTTCAATGGATAAAAAATGGAAGAAATGACAACTACAATAAATACAAAAATAGGTGAGACTATAAAAAGAATATATTAAAATGGGAGAAAAAATATGTGTTTAAGTGTCAATAAACTAATTGTTCTTTTTCAAAAGAATAGAGTATTGATTAGGGAGCGGCCTTGAATTGTTGTCTGCATGACTTGTCGAAGCGGTGTGCCATGATTCTAGTGTCTTGCGGATACGAGAAGAACCTTTGTCAATCACTTGGGAATTTTTAAAGTCAATAGAGTGATTTGAAGACCAAGCGTGTTTAGCGATGTTGGAGCCTCTTGCGAAAGACTTCACATTCCTCATGTGCTCTTTTTTCCTAGTTTCAAAGCATCTGCCAGTCTCGCCTACATAGTTCCATGGGCAGTCAGCACAAGGTATTTTGTAAACCACGTTTGGTTGAAGATCAATTGGAGGTCGGGACTTAGGAGAGGGAAACTCCTGTTGTAATGTCTTGAATGGCTTACTGACAACTCGAACATCATGTTTTTTAAGAAGTCTTGTTAGAGGCTGAGAAATTCCATTAATATAAGGGAGGACTGCATAATTAGAGAATTCGGAGGGTGTGGCCCATTTGAAAAACATGCAAACAAGTTCCTCAGGTGTTGGGATGGCGTTTGTACGCTGAGTGGAAGATTTCTTCTTTAAAATGTTAGAGATGACGTTTTGGGGGTAATTGTTAAGCCGTAAAGCGTCGGTGACATGAGTAAGTTCAGACTCTTTACCTTGTTTCGTGTTTGGGAGATTATTTGCGCGATATAATAAAGTCTCAGCTGCACTGATCTTGTGTCGTTTGTCGTGATGGGAGTAGAAATCCAAATACCTATCGGTATGAGTTGGTTTTCGATAAACCTCAACAATTAAACTATTGTCCTTGCGAGTGACCAAGGTGTCCAGGAAGGCGATCTGATTATTATTTTCTTCTTCAATGGTAAAGGAGATGTGTTGATCAATAGCGTTAAGTGAATTATGGAAAGAGCCAACTGCGTTTCTTTTAATGATACAGAAACTGTCGTCAACGTAACGTTTCCATACTTTAGGTGGAACAGGAGTTGTGTTGATGGCCATCTCTTCGATTGCCTCCATACATAAATTGGCAACCACAGGACTAACGGGACTGCCCATGGCGCAACCATGGATCTGCTTATAAACACTGTCATTGTAGACGAAATAGTTGTTGGATAGGACAAAGTTCAGCAAAGAAATTATATCTGTAGTATCAAGATTAGTGCGTAAATGTAAGAAACGCAGTTGGCTCTTTCCATAATTCACTTAACGCTATTGATCAACACATCTCCTTTACCATTGAAGAAGAAAATAATAATCAGATCGCCTTCCTGGACACCTTGGTCACTCGCAAGGACAATAGTTTAATTGTTGAGGTTTATCGAAAACCAACTCATACCGATAGGTATTTGGATTTCTACTCCCATCACGACAAACGACACAAGATCAGTGCAGCTGAGACTTTATTATATCGCGCAAATAATCTCCCAAACACGAAACAAGGTAAAGAGTCTGAACTTACTCATGTCACCGACGCTTTACGGCTTAACAATTACCCCCAAAACGTCATCTCTAACATTTTAAAGAAGAAATCTTCCACTCAGCGTACAAACGCCATCCCAACACCTGAGGAACTTGTTTGCATGTTTTTCAAATGGGCCACACCCTCCGAATTCTCTAATTATGCAGTCCTCCCTTATATTAATGGAATTTCTCAGCCTCTAACAAGACTTCTTAAAAAACATGATGTTCGAGTTGTCAGTAAGCCATTCAAGACATTACAACAGGAGTTTCCCTCTCCTAAGTCCCGACCTCCAATTGATCTTCAACCAAACGTGGTTTACAAAATACCTTGTGCTGACTGCCCATGGAACTATGTAGGCGAGACTGGCAGATGCTTTGAAACTAGGAAAAAAGAGCACATGAGGAATGTGAAGTCTTTCGCAAGAGGCTCCAACATCGCTAAACACGCTTGGTCTTCAAATCACTCTATTGACTTTAAAAATTCCCAAGTGATTGACAAAGGTTCTTCTCGTATCCGCAAGACACTAGAATCATGGCACACCGCTTCGACAAGTCATGCAGACAACAATTCAAGGCCGCTCCCTAATCAATACTCTATTCTTTTGAAAAAGAACAATTAGTTTATTGACACTTCAACACATATTTTTTCTCCCATTTTAATATATTCTTTTTATAGTCTCACCTATTTTTGTATTTATTGTAGTTGTCATTTCTTCCATTTTTATCCATTGAAGGCTGTAGCCTGACAGCCGAAAGCTTGAAGTTTTTAATTGTATTTAGCCAGTGAACGTTTTTAAATTTTTAACATTACTATTATTGCCCCCGCAGGGTTTGGCCCAGAGGCCAAAACCCGAGGAGGCACCCTAGGATCCCCCGCATGTATACATATAAGGAATTTCAAAAATGTAAAGATGTAAGTAAGTAAGTAAATTGTAGTATACGAAAAAATCTCGATGTTATCAAACTAGGCGCGCACGGTGGTCTCGGGTAATATTTCAGCAAGTGCGCAAGGTGCTGTCGGGTAGATGTCATTTTGCAACCACGAGGTCTTCGAGCAGCGCTTCAAGGTCTTGCGAGCGGGAGGTTGCGTTTCGTCGTCTTCTAGCAGCATTTCGAGTTCTTTCAGAAGTGTTTAAAGGTCTTGCAACCACGAGTTCGCATGTCGCTATCATCTAGCCGCATTTCAACCACGAGTTCGCGTTTTGCCATCTTCTAGCAGCGTGTCAAAGTTTTGCAACCACGAAGTCGCGTCACGCCATCTTTTGGCCCGGTTTACACGTCGCATTTTACATGCGCCGAATCGATTGCCAAATTAAGTGCATATAAAATTAAATGCGACATATTTCAATTCGATGCGAGACAGCTGAATTAAACGCCGTAATTTACATGTGCCGAATCGAATTCAAATTATGTTGAATAATTTGTTTGCTCGCATGGGAATTTAAAACACGTCGGTAGCTCTCAGCAATTTTATTCGGCAAAAAAAATGCGACGTTTAAATCAAATCAGCAGAACGTATTTATTCGAGTCGACTAAAATTAGTATTTGATTCGGTGCATGTAAAATGCGACGTTTAAACCGGGCCTTAGCAGCCTTTGATAGGGTGATTATTTTGTAGTTCGGTGATTTATTTGAATTCAAAAACATTCACAGCACTGAATAAAATTATTCGGTACAAAATTTGATTTGTTGGACACAAATCAGCAACGAGGTCGACAGACTCGATCCAACAGATTAGAAAGATGATCGATAGACTCGATCCAACAAATCAGAAAGATAATATCAGAACAGAATCTCAACTCAGAGTTGCATTGATATTGTCAGAAAGAGATACGGAGTTTGTTAGATCAATTTCCATTTGAATGTGTCGCTGTCGAAGATAAACAAGTAGGTGGTTACAGTTCGAAGAGGGCACTTTATGAATTCACAAACAGTTCGAAGAAGGCACTTTATGAATTCTGTTTTTGTTAACCCTGGTATTTATTCATGTGCTGTTGATGCTTATTTGGAAATCTGTACGCATTTATAAAATAGTAAAAGGTAAAAACTGTTAAAATGTTTGACTTAACGTTTTCGATCTTGCGATCATCTTCAGAGTGATTGAATTTGCATACAACCAACTGTTTTATATTTGTGGTTACGTAATACCAGTTCCCATGGGGTATAGAGTGAGATGGAATGACTGGACTTGTTTATTTAGGACTGGATTGAAGCGTGCGATGTAAAATGCCTCTTTTATTTTCCTCTTTGTCCAGGAGTGAGCCGAAGTCAAAATGTCCCATGTGAATTTGTGTTCAGGGTGTGTCTTTAAGTGTTTGGCCGGTTCCGATTGTTTGTCCGTATCGGAATGTTCCTTGACACGTACTTCAAGATTGCGTGCAGTTTTACCAATGTAAACTTGATTACAAGTACAGGTGCCTCTGTATATTACGTGCGATGGATGAGTGTTTTTGTCTTTGAGTTTGAAGAGGGTTTCAATCTTGCGTGTTTGCCACAGGATATGGAAGTTGAATTTCCCTTTGGTGTATTTGTTAAGTTTTGTTATGAATTTCCTACTTTCAAATTCATTTCTCCTACAAAATGGTAGTTGAATGCCGATTTTTGTTCTTTCATCAAACCAGTGAACAGGAATAATCGTCTCATCATCTCTTGCCGTTGGGTTTTCAAAATCGTTAATAACCTCATTAACGAATTTGGCGGGATATCCAGATCGGATGAAAGATTGTTTAATAGCTTGTACTTCTTCTTGCCAATTTGTGGCTATTCGTTTTGCCCTGTGAAGTGCACCTAGGATAGTGTTGCGTTTCCATTTATGTGGAATAGCCGATTTCCAATGTACTTGTAGTTTCCCTGGTTTTTGATGGACTTTAGTAATAAAATTTCCCTCTTGATGGGTAAAGGCGGTGTCTAGGAAGTGATCCGGGTTTTCTTCTACTGTGAACTTAATGTTTGGATGGTAACTGTTGAGATTTTCAAGAAGAATGTCCAGAGCATTGGCTTTCCTTTTTGTGCAACAATCGTCTACATATCTGTTGTAGAAAGGAAGGTTTAAAGGTGTAGCAACATCGGCTTCCAATTTGCACATGAAGATGTTTGCCAATGTGGGTGAAAGAGGGTTTCCCATGCTGCAACCGTCTACTTGTTTGTACATTTTCCCGTTGAAGGTGAAAGTGGTGCCTTTGGTGACTCTTTCTAGAAGCCTTTTGAAAATTGGTCTTGGTGCGATCTGGGGCAGTTTCTGTTGGTTGTAGATTTGATCGATGATATGATTGATGGTTTCGTCCAAGGGGATTTCAGTGAACAAGGATGTGACATCATAGGAGACAACAATTTCATCTTCTTCAATCGTTTGATCTTTGAGTTTGTCCGCAAAATCAAGTGTGTTCTTAATTGTATGATGATTCTCTGCGAGTGGTGCTAAATATTTTGCAAGCGCTTTAGCCGTTTCGTAAAAATAAGTTCCACAGGTGCTAATGATGGGTCTAAGTTTGAGGTTCTCGATTGTAATGAGTTTGTGGTCCTCAAACTTGTGAGTTTTTGCTGTGGCGTAAAGACGAGCTGGTTGATTGGAGACTGGACGGATTTGTGTGAGATCCAGGGTTGTGGAAGAGTTTTTGCTGAAGTTGCGGTAAAGGAAGTCTTGGAAGGATTTCAGGTCCGACAGTGTGCAGTCAGTTGTAGTTTTATACTTTCCTTGACTGATACCTTCTTCGATCATGGTTTCAAGTTGATGGACCAAGGATTCAAATTCTGTGGCAAGGTTGACTTTGACATATTTACTCTTATCGACAAAGCTGTGATGGAGGCCAAATTTCAAGTGTGATTTCTCCGTGTCAGTCAGCTCATGATCTACGCATTTATTTCTTCCATATTTATCAAATCTACGTACTAGGAATGAGTTTGCAGACCTGCTTTTCAATGTTTGCTCACATTATATCTCTTCGAGAGATGATTTTTCACTATTGAGGGAAATTAGGAAGCCTGTTTGGTCATACATAATGGATCTTTGTAGTTCATTTGCGGCTAGGGATTGTAATGCCTGTTTTAGCCAGATATTTGAGAATAGAACATTTGGTTATCTCAATGAAAAGGAAGAGAGCCTTTTCATGACACTAAGAACATTTGATTCTTTTTGTCGCTCATGCTCGAGTTCTGTGAATTTGAATAGCACTATTCTTTTGACAGTAGTGACAGCACATGGATTAAATCAGTTGGGTTTAGATAACAATATGTGGCCTATTTTTGTAACTCAATGCACACAAATCCAGGAAGGTTAAATTGCACCAATTGCGATATTCAAACTTCTAAGCCTGTTTACACAGAATATTTTCTTTACAATAAAATAAACAAACTTCTTAACATACAATACGTTGCTGTTTCACAAAAAAATGACAAAAAAATGTATGGCTGTAATAGATTTAATTGCCATTTACAGAAAAAATATGTTTACCAGTTACATGGATGTTAACTTCAATAACATATTCAAACGTTTCTTTTTTTCAAACAGTCGTATGCACAGTGTTTATATTTAGTAAAAACCATTTACAGGTGTTAAACAGATCTTCAAAAGCGGGGGCAGCTCTAGTGAAAACTATGACTAGTAAGTAGAAGAGAAAAGTAACAAACAAATAGTGGAGGGAGCCGCCAGCAATGGTCGGGGACACACTGAATACAGGTTACAAGCCAAGGAATATATGAAGTCATACGCTATTTAAAACAACAACATAAACAAGAAGGAAAAAAACAGCCTCAAGTATATTCACAAGGAGTGGTATAAGAGGGCCTAATTATCCCAAGGGGAACTAATACCGAGCCTGTTTTTTGTCTAGCTTTTAGGCCATTTTTCGGGGCCATTTTGCCTTGCTGTACTTCTTCTTTTGCTTTTGCTTCCTTTCTCTGTTGTTATTGCATTAGTATTAATATTATTTGTAGTATACTGATAACATTATGCATAATCAACGTCGTACTGTTAATATTCATACCGGTAGAAAACTGTCCGGTAAATCACGTGATGAAATTCTTGAAGCTGTTCTCAGTTGCTTTAGTGATTATAATATTCATTGTGTGCAGCAATTTTTTGACCTTATTAGGGTCACTTTTGATTTTGAGGCGACTGCTGTGTCTGTTCTCAAGGAGAGAGGTGTGAGACTTTTTGGCATATGGTGTAGGATGGATGGTGGCCCTCCTACTACTATTGTCCATTTATTTGACTATCCTTATGAGGAGGATGAGGAATCTGTTAGTGATTTTTTCGGTACCTTTGGTACTGTCAAATCTGTTCGTTGTCAAAAATATATTTCTCACTCCAAAATATGCACTGGTACTCGTCTAGTTGATTTAGTTATGACTGAGATGCCCCCTCGTCAAGTTAATATCAAGGGCTATATTTGCCGTGTATGGTTTAAGGGTCAGCCTTTAGTTTGTAATTTGTGTAGTGGCAAAGGTCATAGGGCTGCTGATTGTCCTAATAAGGACAGGTGTCGTTTATGTGGCAAAAGAGACCATTTTGCAAGAAATTGTCCCAATCCCTGGAATAATCGAGGTACTAGTGCAACTGCCTCTTCAGAGGATAACACTTCTGGTGATCAGGCTGTTGATGTTGCTGATGGTGTTGCCTCTTCATCTGAGGCCCCTCCTCGTACCCCTGCTGCTAGGGGTCCTGGGTCTGGTGCTGTTGTTGGTGATGTTGAAGGCACTACGTCTAGTGGTGATGTTTTGGATAGTGTTGCATCTGGTTTTACTGGTGTTGGTGAGTCTGGCCCTGCTGAAGCTGACTCTAATGGTGCTGGTGTGGAGCCTATGTTTGCTGAGGCTGCTGTTTCAGATGTTGATAGAGTCCTTAATGGGCTTTTTGCTTCAGATGATGATGATGATGGTGATGATGTCGATGATGGTAATGATGTCGATGGGTCACGTGTTGAAATTACTGAGTATACTTCTGTTTCTGAATTTTCCTCCCAAAGTATTTCTCAATTTACTGATGATAGCCAAAGTATTCTTCGTAATGTTCCTAATATGACCAGTAATTGTAGTACTTTAGCTAAGGATAATAGTAGTAGTGGTAAATCTAATGATAATGGTAGTAAGGAGAATGTTGTTTCAGTGAGTAAAAGTGCTCCTGATCCTAAAACTGTTTCTTCCAAAATTCCAGTTGTCACTATTGTTGATGGTGATGACGTTGGAAATGATAATGGTTTTATGGATATCAGTAGTGGCTCTCGGAAGCGTAAAGATGCTCCCGGTCACTCTGATTCTTCTGATGATTCTGATGATTTGGATCCAGTATCTTTGCATACTGAGGGTTTGTCCTCTGCAAAACGGGCAGCAGGTGATTTTTCAGGTTCGGAAGTTCCCTCTTCTGTGCTCTGATTGGTGTTTTCCCTTCTAATTCTTTGTCATGGCTTTTCAACTTGTCACTTTGAACGCAAATGGTTTGCGTGATGATAACAAACGGATGGGTTTTTTACAGTGGCTTAGTCATCTTTCTGTAGATTTTGTGTGTCTACAGGAAACGCATGTTTTGTCTGTTGATGAGGCCAACTTGTGGTTTTCATCTTACGGTTGGTCGTCTGTGGTTTCCCCTGGCTCTCGCCACTCTTGTGGGACTGTTCTTTTGTTCAGGCCTTGTTACCAAATTTCGAATTCCTGGTTTGATTCTGATGGTCGTTTTGTTTTGGCTGAGTTTTCTTTTCGTGGTGTGACTTTTCGCATTGCTTCTCTTTATGCTCCCAACCGCAATGCCCAACGTGATGAGTTTTTTGTTTCCTGTGTTCCTGTTGTTGATCCTTCGGTTCCCACTTTTGTGTGTGGTGACTTCAATGCTGTCTTTAACAGAGCCACTGACCGGCGTGGTTTTGTTCCTCCCGGTTCTGGTAGGGATAGCTCTGATGCTCTACTGTCCTTTTTTCAGGATTGTTGTATGGTTGATATCTGGCGTTCGTTGCATCCTGATGCCTCTGGTTTCACTTGGGATAAACCTGATGGTTCAATTTCGTCTCGTATTGATTTCATTGGTTGTCCTTATGCTTGGGCTCCTTTTACTAATTCCTGTTCCATTGTTCCATGCCCTTTTTCTGATCACTCCCTGGTTTGTCTCAACATTACTGTTCCTGAAGTTTGTCCTCGTGGTCCTGGTAAATGGAAATTAAGAGGCTGTCTCTCTAAAAACCGACCACTGATTTTACTTCGAAAATTCGATTTTTCTCATAAGCTGGGATTTTAGAGCCCTTACCTAGTTAATCACTAAAATGAGTTTTGTTTGATTAAAAATTGTAATTGAATTTTCCTAGGCTTAGTTAAAATTCGGTCCGCTGGACTCAAGTTGCATGCCTGCCGAAACTGGAAAAATTGCACATATTGCCGTCGTTCTAAAAAAATTAATATTCGCTCAAAAGTCCCAATTCTTTTTCTAAACTATAGACATATCAGAGCAGTTTGTTTACCCATGTTTGAATCATAATTCAATGTTGTTCCTTCAACGGCTGAAAGCAGATTTTCTACCCGTTAAATCGAGTTTTGAACCAAACACGAAAATAGCGCTACTTTGAAGGCGCGTTTTAAAAATGTGGCACCTGTTTGAAACCGCTGAACTACATGAATAGAAAGTATAAATGACACTTAATTTAAAACAATAATAAAATTTGTCTGCCCACTAGCTTTTCAAAACTAACGACCGCTTAAAGTTCGGGAAATTTTGAAAATACTTCATTTAGTAACTGCATACTCGCCTTCGTGAAGTGCTCCTATAAATTCACGTAAATCTCTTACCTGGCTTCAAGATTAAAGTTTTGGTCCTTTGTAGCAATCCTTGAATCCTAGATAGTATTAAAACTGCCAGCTTTTCCTTCCAGCAGTAGGTTTGTATATAAGGTACATTTACACGTTCCTGATCTGTGTCAAGCGTGACGGTCACATACTTCCGTGTTCTTTGTATTGCTGACCATTGTTTTCCTCGAAGTCGGTTTAATCATGTAGAGTCCTCTTAAAAGGTTTGTAGAAGCACTCTTTTGGACAACTCTCGGCACACATACAAGTATGAACAGTAAACGGTGATCAGGGGATCCACAGAAGGATTGATAAATGTCACGGCCATTTTGTGTTTACAACGGGTGTTTTCGTTCCCAATCTTCGCGTGAGTATCACAACCTGATTCCCGTGATACAGAGTGGGAACTAATTTAGGGTGCCTTTCTTTAAGAAAATCCAAGATCCGAAAGAATCCGAAAATGAATTTTGCGTTTCTTTACTAAACAGATCAGTCCTATATCTCTCGGATCATGGTGTGTCAAAGGAACAGAAGTATCCTCTCTGGAGGGCAGTACAGCGGGGTCTCTGCAACGGTTAACAAACGGAAAAAACTGAGGATCACGGATCACTAATATAAAAATGTCGTTTTACCGAATCACGAAAATAAGCACGTAAGATACTCTTGATAATAACCTATCTAGAAAGAGTGTTTGAAGAAAGCAAATTACTGAAAGGCTTAGTCAAGGCTCCATATTGCAAATCGCATACCTAAGTCACCCTCGACAGACGACTCTAACCAGAGTGGTAAAATCAGGAGT
>JAHPZR010032745.1:5000-10106 GCA_019787425.1 Platygyra sinensis | reverse complement strand
TAATTATTCAAGATGCGCTGGTTTCCAAACAAAGAACGCAACTGAGCCGAAAAGTTGCAAAGAAATAATTGAGGCGAAGCCGAATGGGCTATTGATTCCTGGCCCTTGAGGGCGAAGGGTCTAATTGTTTTACTATCACCAACTAGTCGGACAGAAAAGGCAATAATAAAGTATTATATTAATCAAGTATCGGACACGTCTTAGTTGAAAATGGTTTATACATCCATAGTGCTCTTGCCTAAAATCGGCTCTGATTTGCTGTTTATGGAAATATCAATTTTACTGATTGGTCGTCCGTTAAGAAATGTGTGGCCAAAGGTTCCATGGCGCTAGGGCGTCTGGGCCATGTGCCCCAGAAAATTTTGCAAAATTGAAGCATCTTTGCTGCGTTTTCTATGTTTCTAGCCGATAAATTTAATGTATCGATTGGACTTAAATGATAATGCGTCTTTAACGTTGGCAAATTAAAACCCAACAATAGATTGAAACTGCCCACACTAAGCACTAAGCTGGGTTAACCGGACCCCGGCCCATGATTGTCTTTGATTCCAATGTTTTATCTTGAACTTAAAGAAAGTGTCAGGTTTGGACATCTGTTGTGCATTTAAGTACCACAATCTTCATTTATACATTTCAGTTGTGAAATCGGCATTGGTGTATGATGATGCTTAAATTAAGCTATGGCAACTCATTCATAATAAGGTTCCTGCGCAAAAATGTATCAGCCTGCAAGGGAAAAAGTCCGATTTTCTAATTGTACAGAGCATCTTGTGAATAAGAATTCCACCAGTCTTGTAAATAAAAAAAAATATATAAAAAAATATCGCAATGCGTTTTGCCAAGGCACGGCTTTGTCTGCAGCTTGTGGTGTGCGTTTGAGGAGGTGTACAATAGTTCGAAAATTATAGATCAATTGCTTTTATAGCCTCTTAAAGATCTATGGTTTTCGAAATATTGTACATTTCCTCAAACGCATGCTGCAGGTTGTGGATAATGCCGTGTTTTGGCAAAACGTATTGTTATATTTCGAAAACGATCCACTCAGTCCGAAAAAAAAAAAAGAATTCCACCAGGGCCTAGAAAACAGCAGTACACTGAAGTGGCTGCCGAGGTGACCTTCAGGCAGGCACAGTTCGTCAGCCTGGCAATGGAATTCACTCTACAGGAATTTTTTTTTCACTTCTTCTTTAGACATTTTTTTTTCTCTGGCACCTTCCCTTTCATGATTTTCATTTGTATTTTCACCACCTTCCCATCACTTTTCTAATGGTCCGTTCCTAACCTGGGAATATGGCCATGGCCCAGCAAGCTCTTTTTTTTTCTGAGTTCATGGATATTTTTCCCTAATAAAATAAATTTAATAAACGCCTGATGGCAGGTTACTGAAATTCAAATTAAAAAAGGAAAAAGAAAGAGAAACAACACAGCTCGGAAAAAAATGGCTTGGCGCAGACAAATTTTGCTATGTAGACTGTCTAAGGCAGCGTCCATACCAGGGGCCCGTTCCCCGAAGCTCCCGGCAATTACCGGGCCCGTGAACAGGGTTAAGCTGTTTTGTTTTCCGTTCTAGATTGGAGTTTCAAAAGGCTCGAAAATTGTACCGTAAAGTTATCAGCTAAAGAAACGAAATGAACTTTATTAGAGGCCTGAACACACCCTACTTTTCTTGAGGCTCTGATTTCAAAATCTGATTCCGGACCCGTTAAGTTACCGGGTCTTTCGAGAAACGGGCCCCTGGGGTCCGTTTCTCGAAGCTCCCGGTAATTACCGGGCCCATTAAGATGGGAGTTTCAAAAGTTTTGAAAATGATACAGTTAAGTTATCAGCTAAAGAAACAAAATGGGCTTCATTAGAGGTCAGAACACGCCCTACTTTTCTCGAGACTTTGATTTCAAAATATGATTTCGGGCCCGTTAAGTTACCGGGCGTTCGAGAAACGGCCGCCAGGCCACTAACCCGTCACGCCACTAACCCGTCTCGAAAGCGCTCTTTAGAAGAGAGGAATCTGAAATCGCCCGCTCTGTGGTTTTCGTGTGAAAAGGAAAAACGAGCTTTTCGAAAGCGATGGCGTCACGATAATCATGTGGTTTTGCTGACCGAGGTATCTTCAAGTAATATATCAAACACGAGAGACAGTGTTTCATCGGGATATCCAAACACCGAGAATTAAGAGAGGTGGAAATACGACGAGCAGCGGAGTATTTTTGACGAAATTCGAGGTGTTTGGATAACCGATGAAACACTGTCTCGAGCGTTTGATATATCTTCTCTGTCGAAACAAAGACTAAACAGAGCTTCTCTAGCATAGTGTGGACTGAAGCATTTGATTGCAGTGATTGTTGCGTTTTCAAGTCCTCCAGCTTAGTGTGGATTGCGCCAAAGCGACATCTCGTCATCCGTGCTGAGACAAAATTTTACCCGAGACAGGGTATAGAAATCAAACAGTTTTGGTCTAGAATAGGGAATAATTTGCCGGAAAAGTGGCCAGTGTATCAATAATTTAGTCTTGCCAACAGGCCTCGTTACCCAGGTTTCTATAAGAGAATTTACAACTCTAGTGACTTTGCAAAATACTGGTTTAATGAGTTAGCGTATGTTGAACTACGATAGTGATAAGGTCTCTGCATGGAAAATAGTTAGTCAGGGATAGCATGGGGCTGGGAAGTCAAGCTTATCATGGCCCAAGGGTTTCGATACTCTTTCGATAAGCTCGGCTATTTTTCATTGACAGGATCAACCTGGATGCGAGAACTTCTATGGCAGATTTACAACGACGGCTCTATCAGCGACGAAAATATTGGAAGTCGAGTTTTCTGGTTCGAGAATCATCCTATACAGCACAGGGGCGAACCTGATACTTCTGAGTCATCACCAGACTCCAAGCCCGTCATCGAGCTTCTCCCCAGTCCTCGTTTGTTGTCCTCGCATCTGCCTTACGACGTGATTCCCAAAGGCAAAGACGACACTACGACTTGCAAGTACATTTACATCGCACGCAATCCTAAAGATGTCGCAGTTTCCCATTACCACTTCTTGTTATTTTTTCCTGAAATGGGCGAGTTCACGTATGATCTATGCGTGAAGTTATTTCTCCAAGGAAGACGTGAGTGCTTAATTGCTGCATTAAGGACGTTTGCGCGAAAATTTTCCGGCCGATAATTTTTTTGAAATTTTCTCTGCAGTCAATTACTTGTGTGAGAAATGCAAAAAAAAAAAAAAAAAAAAAAAACTGAATTGGGATCAGACTTCGTTTCATAGATAAAGCGTGTGGAAAACTACCCTGATTTTGTCGGAAAAACCGGCGCACGTAATTCACCATGGTCTGCATGGCTTTTTAGTTAAAAGTATGGAAGATGAGTCAACGGAGGCGAACGATCAAATGTTGCCAACGTTTTCACAAAACTTTTAAGAGGCATTTGAAACCGCCGGAGATAACGAAGAGCCGAAAGAAGGGAATTCGATGGTACATTTTGCAAAAACTTCCAACTTCTAACGATAGATTTTCTTCATTTTTCCCTAAACGTAGAAAACTGGTAAAGAAAATGATCCATCAAAAGAAGAATAGGAGTCATCAAAACGTCCCAAGATCGTTAAATCTAGGCAAGGGTGTAGCAATGGCCATGTGCCAGCCAGTGCACATCATTGTTCATTTTATTACTTAGCACGCACATCAATGCAAGAAGTGGCATGTGAATTTTCGTGCGCATTACGGATGCGCAGAGGCAATTAGCGTGAACGTCCTTATTAATTTCATGAACTGACTTCCAGCAAAGTGAATAGTCAGCCACTTATGTAACTCTCCTGGTCTGTGTCGTCTCTCCAACCAAAATAAAAATAAACTCTATCTCGAAATCCTGTTTAACTGGATGTCGGCCAGGTCACCAAACGACCAAAATTGCGCTTTTCGCGTGTTCTACTGATACTCTTCGAATCTGATTGACTCACCCATTGTTGTCAATATCCCGCTCGAGGACTATAAGACCTTGTAACCTAACTGTCCCCGTCGTGCCAAAACGTGGGACGCGGCTTATAAGAAGGGATTGAAATCAGTGATTCGTAGTACCTGACTTAAAGCGTTTTTTGGTGACCGAACCAAAGTAATTATTTCAGTCACAATGGGCAACAGACAATGAACCAATGAATTCTACAAGTAAATGAGCGCGAGAATAAAACGAGATGTGTGAGCGAATCGTGATTGGTTTTGGTTAAACCTGTAATCCTTGAGAGCTGTTTTTCCCATAGATGATAGTTAACTAGGCTATAGAACTGGTGCGTTCGTTGCGAATTATCTTTGTACAGTGATTTTGCTGGAAAATGTAACCCGCGATCTCACTAGGTTGTGTAGTTTTAACGTATAGTTGTCACATACATTTTGTCGCCTTCATTTTTTTTGTCGCGTCATTTTTAAAAAAGAAACACCAAAAGCGAACTCATGCTTGCACAGATTGATACTGTGGACAAAGACTACTGTAGAATTGTCTCATGAAGTCTTTCAACTTTAGAAACGATAAGAACCTGGGGTGTCTCATATCGGAGTGGCTTGTGGGACAGTTACTTGGGTCAGAACGAAAGATGAGAAGCTATCTGAAATATTGTCCCCTGTAACGATTACAAAAGCTGCTGCGGGATGAGACTCGCCCGAGATTTCTTTTCGCTTCTTAAATGGCGGCTTAAACACGTGTGAAGTTTATTACTTTTTGTACTCTGGATGAGTTACAGGTGATAGATGCACCCATGCTAGATGCCCGGAAGACGTGTTTATCAAGTTGTTACAGTATAATAACCACTGCCTGTTTTAGAAAATTTGCTTTTAATTGCATAACAAAGACGGGCAAACAGCTGGCTCGCGAAACGCGACGTAACCTTTTCGTTTCTTTGTTTTCTCATTATTTCATAGTGTTTTACAATTTGTGGTCTGACCACGTTCTTGGATGGTGGAAACACAGAAACGATCCTAATGTGTTGTTTCTGAAGTATGAAGACTTGAAAAAGGTATGTCACATAATGGCTGAACTCGCTATCGCTTGGCTAATATGGCTAAATGTAATTTAGGCTAAGTTAAACGCGAGACAATGCTGGCCAGCAGTATCTCCTAGGGTTCTGGTG
>JAHPZR010032745.1:0-2500 GCA_019787425.1 Platygyra sinensis | reverse complement strand
CTTACAAGAAGATTTGGAACATTTTCAAACAAGAAAGGACGACGTGTTTGTCACTAGTTACCCGAAATCAGGTAATTAAATAATTTGGAATTACACCTTCGAAAACCAAGAAGCACAAACGTGTGGTCGAGATATAAAATCTCTCGAAAGTTCACGGAATGAATGAATTTGGTATTCACCTATTATTGCGGGGTCGTAAACGAGTGTGGGATCAGCCTGGATCAAAGGCCTATTTATTAAGGGCCGGGAGCAGTGATCACAACCCCTGGGATCGGGATCAGCAGTGTTTTTCATGGTATCATGGATCAGGCTGTCTTAGATAACAATAAAACTATCAAAATGCGCTTTTATAGTGATTTACATCTTGATTGAAATTTTGAGATTGCACCGTTTATTTCACACGGACCACACAGCGATTATTTTGACTGTGATCGGACTTCGAGTTAAGCCAACGGCGGTGTACGGAACTGTTTTAAAAACAGACGTGGCTCTTGAAAAAGGAAAGGCAAAGCAATTTTTCGTATCTGTACATTTGATGTATTTTCATTGCAACACAAACATATAGAGGACAGGGTTTGCGTGACCGGAATTCTTTGTTTTCATGTGACGTCATCATTTTCCAAAATTACAAATTAGCCATCCTACTGGCGTTTAAGTATCATCAGACATAAGACCTTATCAAAACTTGGCGTTTTACGACGTTTAAGCTCGATAGGTTTCCTCATTTCCTTATAGAGGGCATTTGAATTTCCAAGTTTATGCGTTGTGTGACAATAAATGGCGGTCCGAGAAGGATCACGCGTAGGTCAAAAGAGAAGTTATCGCTTACGTTTTTGGTAACTGAACAGTTCTTGCACTAGAAGAAGTACTACTTTCAATGTCTCAGAACTCTAGAGTAATAATTTTTCGTTTCAGTGGCAAAACTCAATGACAGATGTTTCTGTTGGTTTCCGGCCGCCATGTTGGTGCCCCTCGGAGGGGCACCAACATGGCGTCTCCATACAAAACTCTATAAATTTAGGTGAAACTGTTCAACCAATAACGCGGCAATGAAAAACCGCACAAACCTAAATCTAGGCGATGTTTCTTGTTTATCAATTATCTATCATATACGTGATTCTTGACTTAATTTATTGAATGGTTACGATTTTTATTTTCGATGCAAACCACCAATACGTAAGAACAGGACTAGAAGTAGAACTAAATCGGCAAGACTTTGCGGTACATGGCGGTGTTGGAGTATGTAGTGCCAAAATTATTTTAACTTGCAATTGGAAAAACGTTTTCGAGAGGGGAAACCGGAACAGTGTTTCTTCTGCCAGCTATGAAGCTGATATTATTTTCTGTTTGTGTTATTTTTTGGAAAGCGCCTCAAAAAAGTTACCATGGGGGATCGATCTTTCATGGCGGAAGCGCCACGGCTTTGGAACAGTCTTCCTGTAGACATTCGATCTGCTTGCACCATAAATGATTTTAAACAAAAACTTCAGACGTGACGTATACATGAAATAATTCATATTTGTACTGCGGTTGTAGGTGAAAGTGAAGTGTGATCATCGCAGTAAATTTTCCAATTTAAGCAATTGGAAAGAAGAAGCCTGAAAAAAATCAGAACTTCAACGGGATTCGAACCGTGACCTCCGCGATACCGGTGCGATGCTCTACCAACTGAGCTATGAAGCCACACATTGGGAGCGAGGTCAATAAATTGAAAATATACTGCGATGATCACACTTCACTTTCAAAAACTTCAGACATTTTTATTCAGCAAGGCATTTTGTTAGTACGATTTGTTTATATTTTTACAGTTTTTCGGCAAATTACTTTCTTGTATCCAATTGTTAATAGTATAGTAATGAGCATTTGTTTATTCTTATAGAAAATGCCCGATATAAATATTAAATGTTATCATCATCATCATCATCATCATCATCACCATCATCATCATTATTATATCTCGACTGATAATTTAATTGTAGGACGTGACAGCGTCGCCTGACAAACTGCCATGCCACACTTGAGGATGTTCTACTTCCTTTAACATGTATAAAACACGTAGGGCTTTCTATTTTTTTCTGACGTGTTCCACGAAATAAGCGTACTACGGGAGAGCTGTGTTTGTTATGCTGCTTGGTTACAGATATTTCTTACGTTTTATAAACCTTTTTGTTTCGTTGCTCTTTCGTTATTTCACAGTTTATTACAATTTATGGTCTGACCATGTCCTTGGATGGTGGAAACACAGAAACGATCCTAACGTGTTGTTTCTGAAATATGAAGACTTGAAAAAGGTATGAGACATGACGGCTGAACTCCGGCTGAACACTACTGTTTGGCAGAATACTGGCCACAAACGGCGGCAAAATAGAAAAGATTCCGAATAACGTAAACATCCTGAACACTTCTTGAATATTTTACCCATGAATATAATGGACTTCGATTCTATATAGAAAGGAGGGTGCTACTCGTCTTAACTTATAGGGGTTAACAAAACGGTTTT
>JAHPZR010032743.1:0-11905 GCA_019787425.1 Platygyra sinensis | reverse complement strand
ATAGTTGCAGATCCTATAAAGATTGTACCTTCACGTATCCCACGAATTATGACAAAGAACTAGCTAAAAACCCATATTCTATGATATACCATTAGTTTATGTAGTTTCTCGATAGTAGCTCGAGAAGCTGTATATTTATAACCAAGTGAGAAACATTACGTTACCTTTTTAATCACCAAACAGAATTTCTAGATATCATGGTGGCTTTTTTTCTCGTAGGATGGATCCCGGATTGTAGTTGTCTAGCTGGACTTTCCTGTGTGCTTACAAAGAAGCTGATTTACCAGGGAAATATGATGCCCGTCAAGCAATGCATGCCGGAAGGAATGGACATTGAGGTGGAAACAGTGGACCTTGATAACCAGTCTGCTGATGAACCAATGAGGACTAAACGATGGCTGTTTAATGTAAGAACTGTTCAGCACTCAAACTGCCATGATACCATGTATACTATTGACAAAATTTTTGTTTTCACTTATGACATAGAGCTGTACCTCCGAATCTGAATGCCAGGACAACTTCTGCTGTGCTTTTGGAAAGCGGTGTTCTCCTAAACTCAGAGAGTACTTCACGTGTTACTTGGTGGTACGTAACAGTCTTGGTGTAATGTCAATAATGGTATTGGTTTAATGTTTGGTAAAGCCTTGTGCAATACTATAGTAGTATTGGTGTAATGTGAATAACAGCCTTTGTGCCATATTGTCAGCAGTATCGGTGTTATGTTTGCATCAGCCTTAAAGTAATGATAGTACACTCGAACCTCGGGTTGCGACCATCTCTCGTATGTGACCGCCTCTCCTCAGATACCAGTTCTCCGAAATACCAAAGGGTTCAAAGTAAAATCACTATATTAAGAACCTCTTGCAATCAATCACCTTTTCGTAAGCGACCGCGTCCCGCTTTTAGAGCTAAAAGTTTGAATTTTTTTTAACCACCCGTTCACGAGAACTTGAAAGATAAATAAGCAAAAAATACGATAATAAGGGGTTGTGAGATCATCATCATCATCATCATCATCATTTATTTGCCTTTATATTAGGCCATCCCCTTTTTTTTTCGTTTACTGTCGAATACGTTTTCTGATTTTGGGTCGGTCGGTCGGAAAAGAAAAAAAAAAGGCCGAAAAAAAAAAGGAGAAGAAGTCTGGAACTAGGAGACCCAGTACCTCAGCATAGTGTCTGTGGAGCCTGGAAACGACTAGACGAGGTTACAAAGTCGACATAACGACAATGGAGGAAGAAAAGATGGACGTCGTAATTAAGGTCATTCCACTGAAATAGAGCCAGCACTGAGATTTTTGCCAACCTTTGCCAGTTGATTGTTTATATTATAGAAACTAAAATTTTTAAATAAAAAGGAGGCGTCCCCATCCCATGCCCGGCCAGGTTCGTTTAGGAGCAACAGCACCTCTATTATCAACTTCGTTCCCAGGGCCTTTTCTCTACTTGAATACAGCATAAGTGCCCCTCATAAACACGAGTGAAGCGACAAAATGGTCGAGTGACCGAACAGTATATACGTAAACGGCAAAAGTATAAATGTCACGAACCGTAGAATTCGTGTATTTTACAAAATATTATTAATTGTCCGCCTTGACAGGCAAGAAATCCGGTAGACGCTGAAACAGCAGAGATTTGCAAAGCCAGTCGGTAGAACGGCAACAATATCTTTGCCTTTCGGTGAATATTCAAAACATTTCACTGAACAAAACTACGCAAAGTTTCAACGTTTAAAAGCAAATCCAAGTCGAAAAGCACAGACAGTGTCTCTGCAATCTCGATTTTGGCACTTTTGATTATGCAAACTCGCTAATTTATTACACCCAGGATTTCCGGGTGTAAGGTAGGCACGTGACCAGCCGATGCCAGGGCCTTTTCACTTCCCGCCCTCAAGCCAAGGAAAAGGCCCTGGGAACGAGGTTGCTCTTTTATACCCATACAGGGTTCGTTCAGGTCATGGAGGTCCTTGAAAGTTATGGAAAATTAAAATTCTGTTTGATAGGTTAATAACTGCGGATCACAAGGCAAGGACAATGAAAGATAGAGACACTAATTAAGCAGCGTAAACTGCACGCATTTTGGTGAACTCCAGAGTTTGTCTGTTGGACTGTTCAAGGCTAAAAAACGCTCTAAAACAAGTTTAGGGTTTGAATTTTTGAAACTGACAGCTACTCCTAACGTCTTGGAAAACTTGAAAAGGTCATGGAAAAAGTCATGGGAAGTCATAGAATTTAAACAACTCAAAAGAGTACGAACCCTGCCATAAATTCTTATAATAGCACCATGATTATAGTCACGATTGCTTACTAGATCCACGTTTCCGACGATCGTTTCTTTTTCTACACTGAGAATTGGTCCATATTTATTTTAAATAGAAAATGTTTTTACTCAATTAAAAATAAAAGAAAAAATTGATAGGTCACTGAACAAAAAGCCGCCATTTTTTACTGCGCGCGCAATGATCTCGCCAGAAATTATGCGCAGCACTGCCAGCACAAAACATTGTCTGTATTTTAGATTAAAGTGACGATTTCTTGAGATTTTGTAGTTGTTGAAGTCTTACTAAGAAATCAGTCACAATAGACGTGTGGCTTTACAATCCAAAACAAACTAAGCTAGGCTGAAAAACTAGTCAAATATATGCCATTGCCTTCTTCATAACTTTTTTTTTTTTTTGAAAACGCGAAAATCTGGGTCGGTCGGACGACGGTAAACGAAGAAAAAAAAGGGGATGGCCTTACAACAGATTAAAAAAATAAAAAAATAAAATAAATAATAATAATAACAATAATAATATACAGCAAGCTGTTAGGCGAGGAGACCTCAAGAAACCACCAGGCTTATAAGAGAGGCTACCTCGACATCACAATATTAATTAAGATAAGGGCTGCGAAGGAGTGCGGCAGAAACTAACTCAGAGATTGTAACATTTTCCGATTCCTGGTTAATACAAGAGAAATTCCTCAATGAGAAGTACCGTATTTTTTCTCGAAATTGACTTTTTGAATAAATTATAAAACATCTAAACATAGGGTAAGTTCCTGCAGCTACCAAGTGCTAATGAGGTAAATTTGACCCGATATGGTCTAAGATCCACTACCCGACCACCCCCCGTAAGCGACCCCTTAGCTTAGGCTTGACATATTGGGTGATCGCGTATGAGAGATTCGATTGCATTAGTATTGTTGTAGTACTAGTAGCATCCTTGATTAGGTATTAGTGACAGCTTTGGACTTAAGTTTACTGTTCGAGTGAAAATTGGGGTAGCCTTTAGGCTTTCATGTGTAGTGTTTGCAAAGTAATCATTGCTATGTTCGAATGTTGTTTTCATCAGGACAAGCATAACTGCGGCTGCGCCAATGGACTTGGGTGCAAAGTGACAACAACAATCACGCTTCCGTTTGGAATAAAAATTCCCATCAAGCAATGCGTGAAACCTGAGTGAGAAAGCACCATATGCATGACAGCAAAGTTATGGGCACAGTACTTTAGTCTTAGTGAAGAAAATCTGTAACAATAAAAGGGAAATAAACGGGCATACAAACTCTAAATCTGATGATCTGGTTTCTTGATCCTGTCAGGAAATGTACCTGTAACTGTTGCCGCAGTCGTTGAGCCTAAAGCAAAAGAACGAAGGCAGCTCTCTAATCGTGAGAAGGTCTCATATTATCGCCATTCAATATTTTTGCTCGTTAAAATATTTAAACGAATTAATTGGAAGAAGGTATACACTTGGCCCAGCCACATTTTTGATGCATCAAAATGATGCATCGGCCACATTTTTGATAATTCCCAGCCACACTAGCAGAACCTGTCATTAGCAGAACCTGTCAGTATTGTTGGCTCAGAAATAAGTGATATAAGACTCTTTGCTTCTAGCAAATTCACGAAAGGTAATAGCAAACAAACAACAAAGGGCCACTTAGAATCTATTTGTCTATTTGCTCTGATACGAAAAGCTGTTGTGTATGCTTCTTCCTATCCAGAATACACAGAAAAATAATGAAGTTGTGATCTGTAACGATCACATCTTTTATACTGAAGCATTTATTTTGTAAATCCTAAAATCTAATATGTTGAAATTGCGTAGCTGTTATCTCTTAAGGTGTCAACGATTTTAGTTGTTATGTTTATGGCACACTAGCCACAAATATAAAGAATTTGTTTATTTCTACATTCAATATTATCAACAAACAGCCCTCCTCAGTTGGTTCATACAAGACTAAGCAGGCGATGCAAACAAAGCCAATTTAAAACTCGCGTTTAACTGAAATTTGCTGGGATCAGACGCTTTTAGCATCACGTTTACGGCAAACGGCAAACCTGAGGAGGTCACATGACCACCACTTTGCCGTCACGTTTGCAGTTTGCGGTTCAGGTTTCGACGGAAAGAAGGCGCTCCAGCGGTAAGTGACTTACGGGAAGGTTTTTTGGCCGCTTAATGAAACCAACTCACGTTTGACACTTTTAGTAAGAATTTTCTACCTTTTATGGATCCAAATGTCGTTTTCTGTGATTAAAAAACAATGTACTTTGCATGATCTAAAACGAAAAGAAACCGAGTGGCGAAAGAAGTTGAAAACAAAATGGCGGCTCGAAGACCCTAAACATGTCCATGCAAAGAAGCACAGTTATGGAGTTCTGTATCAATGTATGCCTTCTTCTATTTCTAGAAAATGCCTTTTAGATGGCCAAACACTTGTCAAGACGCGATGCTGGCGACCGAGGTGGCCCAGCGAAGGCCAAAATGTCCCGCTGATTATGAGGAAATTACGAGGGTACTTTCCCCTATTTTTTCGGAAGACAAGAAACCCGTTGTGCTCTCATGGCGAGCTTGTAGAGAAAGGATGAATGGCCTTATCTCAAAATACCTTGAAGAAGATAAAAAGGCTCTTAAAAAGTAGGCATTTGGAAATACTTAACCACATCTAAGTGAGTTCAACGTCAACGCCATGCTAAAGTCAATTTTGGTGACGACGGCAAACGGGAAACCTCAAACCGCTAGCAGCCGTTTCCTGTTTGCCGTAAACGCGATGCTAAAGGTCTCTATTAAGCTTGACGTTACGTCAAACGGCAAACGGGAGAAAAGGAGCTTTTGCCGTCTTTCCTTAGCTCTTTGAACTGTAAAGTGAAAATATTTGTATTTGTGGTGACTAGTAAAAGATATTTTTCTATTTTTATTTGATTTAATTTAGCATTAGAAGAAAAGAACACAAATTCAGAGGTCATCTTTGCCGTTTGCCGTCTGCCCTAAACGTCATGCTTAAACTCACTATTCCAGAGCTGGGGGAAGGCACACGTATTATTTAAATTATTCAGCAGCTGAATTAATCTACAACATCTGCGAAATTGGAGGATGACATTCCCTTTCAACAAATATTAATATATTGCTTATTTGAAAAAAAAGAGGAGATATGTATACTATAGTGTCCTTAAATTGAAAAAGTAGTAAAAAGCAATTTTCTCTCCAGAACAATTGCTTTAAACTTGAATAAAAATTTCTCTGAGTTTACCAAGCGTAGACGTCGAAGTAGGCTAAAGATTTCGTTTGGGGGTGGGAAGGGGTTTAAAAGTTCAGACAGTATAAAGTTAGGTTTATAAACACAGCCTGCTCTTGAACTCACGGTTAAAAGCATTTTATACATGGTTTATCTTGATTTACACACTTGCACAGGTGTCATGTTCTCACAGTTGTCAAATCAGAAGTTCTGAAAGTTACCACAGCTAGGTTCTCCACAAGGGGCAAAGATCCTTTCATTTTTTTTTTTCTTAAACGATCTCCAACAAACGCTAATGTTGTTTCGCCATTCTACCAAAAATAATCATTTGTTAAAAAATGTTCATGTCTACAAAAAGAACACTTATACGGATACTTTTTTAAAAGAATAAAATTATAACAGCGCTATACTTATTGAATCTGAATTCTGCTGTGTCACTTTTGTTGATTCAGAATAAATCAAACTCAAGAGCATTTTTGTCGTGCTTTACTAAGAAAACAAAACGTGCCATGCTCATTAACATTAATTACTGCCAGGGAAAAATTGATATTCCACTGGATAAATCCAGTATTGACCAATACTAAACAAATAATCGCGGGCATAAGATTAAGCGACTCTTCGACAAGAGACACATTCCGTTTTGAACTAGGAGCAGTAAGTACTGATTTAACAAGCTTTGGCTTCTTCCTTTTTTAATTTTCTATTGTGTTACGTTTAAGCTTTTTTCTGAAAATTCATACTTTCTTTCTTTTTAAGTTTTACATCTGTACTGAGCGGAAACTTTTCGTGTTGATTCAATCAACCGAACTTCTTCAAATTTTATACGTCTTCAACGTACGTCCAAAATGTTCCACCATGTTATTTTAGTTTTGGTTTTACTCTCCAGCAGTGCTTTAACACCGAGGTAACATAAATCAGATACCTATATCACAGTAATTATCTAATTCGATTAAAATGCGATTTTCGCAAAGCTTTCTTTCATCAACCGCTTCACTAGAAAAATCCAACAAATTGGCGCACAAGGATCTTTGTAACAGAAAACTTTGATATGGACAGCAGTTTGAAGCCACGTTCTAGCTGGACCCCTTTTGCGACACACCCGAATTCAGTTCTTGCAGGGTTATGCTTAAAAATGTCCAACTGGTATTCCTGAAGCCATGCATTTGTGAGTTTTCACCTTTAGCCTGCTTTAATTCTCTAACCCATCCCACTTCTCGAAGGTTAAACGTTTTAAAAATATTAAATATTTCAGCTCATTTTGTTTTAAATCATAACAAAGCAGTAGTAGCGCTAGCAGTAGTACGTTGTTGACTTCCCAAGTCTTGCGTTTTTAAAGGAATTAAATTGTTCTATAAAATTTCAGTTTTTTTCATATTTCTTTCAGTCGTATATAATCTCAAAATCATTCGAAGCCGAAAGAGGAACACTTGTTATATCATACTGTGTTGTCTTAACCAACAGGGGTCTTGAACAAAAGAGGGACAAAATGTGTGTGTTGGACATGGATGAAAAAGGCGATCTGTACCTTTACAAGTTTGCTCTACTCTGCAAGAACGAGATCATCAAACGACTGATCAATGGATCTTATCACATTGCAGAAGCAAGTAACGGGCCTAGTACAATAGGTAATTCATTGATAAAACAAACAACTTACTCTTGAAATGATAATTTTACATTCTTTACCAAGAAATCCTGTAAAATTAAGAAGTAAATTTAAGGCTTTAGTTCCTGATTTTCTTTTATTATCGGCTTTGAATTACAGGACAAAGCAAAGAAACCCCAGTCTTGAATTGCAAGGACTTGAAATACAAAGCGCCATCACTCGTGTCAGGCGTCTATTGGATAGATCCAGATAGTTGTTCCCATAGTAACGCATTTCAAGCCTACTGCGACCAACAGACGGACGGTGGGGGCTGGACACTAGTTTGGAGCTACACTTTTACAGCTTACTCAAGTTTCACGAGTGGAGCAAACGCTGTCACGCCGCGTCCAAGCTGGACAGCCAGTGGAGCTAACACTCCAGTGTCTACAACAGTTCCTCTAAGTGAGACAGATTACGAGGCCATGAACTTTTCTCTGTGGCGCACCATTGGTAAAGAATTCCTGATCAAGAGCAACATCAACAACTGGATCGCATGCAAGGAAGGCACTGGCAGCTTGGTGCAGCAGAAGACAGGGTCAATCACTTGTAAACTGGTTAAACAGGTTTCCAAGCAGTGTACCTACGTGGTGCCAAAGAAGTTCACGCTTACCTCCTTCGGACCGTATCTCTCCAACAGCAGCTTCTACTATTACTTTGATGGTAACACAAGAGCTAATTGGCCTACCCATGATCCATGTGGAAAGAACCAACCAAATCAGTTAAACGGTGTGGTTAATCCGCACGGAAATATTTTTGTTCGTTAAAGCTCAGTCCTTGTAAATTTTCTATTAAGGGCAAAGTTTTCCAGTGTTTGCTGAGGAGTTTTATGGGATAAAGTGCACACACAAGGGATATATTTGCTTATGAGAAAACACTAATATTCTTTAAGGAGCGATTGATCTTAGGGGGAACTAGAACTACATATACGGCACTTGTGCCGTTGTTTTACTTTTCATAGGTAAGGGCTGAAAAGTTAATAAATATGCGGTTTTCAGGGAATTTAGAGCTTGATTTGATTCTAACCTTTATTTTAAGGTGATTCCGCTCGATTTTCAAGACATCAGCGCGCACAAATGAGCGCGTGCACGTACACAACGAAAGAAATTTCCCTCAAGCTAAGCCTGATAGCGAAAAAAATGTTCCTTTTCTTTTAAACGAGCATGGTGCCCTATATTTTTCATCGCATAAAAATAGTGTACATATTATCCTCTTTAATTTAAGAAAAAACTGATATAAAATTTTTATCGGACAAAAAAAAGATATAGCTGAAAATGAGCAAAAATCCTTTACTCTGGAATTCAAATTATGACCACGAAGACCATGACTATACGAACGCTTTACCCCCACGTCGTTTTAAATGGTGTGATTTTTGGACAAATTTCATATGATATTGTCCCATCTACTCGACACTTTCTACCTGTCAAGTTTTTCTTAAGTATCACTTTAATTAACCGTGCTAACGCATATGATTCCCACGAGTACAGGCATAAATTAGGTAAGACTGGCCCATGACATCTCTTAAGCGAGCATGGTGCTAAGCTAATCTTATAATTGCACCTGATTGCAGAACAAAGTGTCACCGAGACATAGGCCATTGGAAGGGCTTACCAGAAAAAGGGTTGTGCCAGCTTGGAAATTATGTCTTCTAAGAACTTGCCTGCGAATATCTTATGAGCGTTTTTTTTTCGATGTAGTTAACAAGTGACACCGCAAAAACCAACAGTGCTTGGTAGAGAGCATTCAGGGAAAGTTTCAAAAAAACTCATCGCTAACTTTAATTTCTGAGGAATCACCTTAAGTCAATGCTCAGATCTCAAAGGCTACATGTTAGGGGTTGGTTGATGTCATATCTCTTGCGCAAGAAAATTCTACGCTGTTCTAAATCTGAATTGATCCTAAATTAAAGACAAAGAATCTCTTACTCTCTGTATGTTTCTCCCATCCCTGATGGAGGTGGGTGGGGGAAGGGGTGGGGGGACCAGGGCGAACGCCGGACTGAGTTATTATTTTCGGGAAGTTCCTTGCAAAACGTTTTGCTTTTATTTTCATATTCTTGTTTTCCTGCAAAATATCTCTTTACGTATTTTTTTCTACAGTCTATCTTCTTTTCTATTTGAGCTTTCAATGTTTAAACTTTTTATCCGCTAAACGTTGTCTCACAAACCTCAGTTTCGAGTTTCAGTTACATCGCCTGATTCACCAATCAACCCACTTTTTGTGTTAAGGACGTTCACACGAAAATGTTCTAAACGACAGAATTGTTTCTTCAAACTTCTACTGCGGACACAAAATGAATTGATTGCTTGAGAAATGATAAAATTGGGAGTCACCGCAGACTTCGTTTCAGAGATAAAGCGTGTGGAAAACAAGTCTCATTTTGAAGAATTGGCGCACATAAATCAGCATGGTTTCCAGGGTTTTTAGCTTACAGTCAAACATAGTAAAGCGTACCCCTCAAGATTGCATTAAGGTCATTCTTCACATTTGCACTGCGCATCCTTTCTGCGCATAATTCATGGAGTCATTTAGCGCGCCCTCGAGCACGCGCATATGGAAAACATGGCGGATTTGCCTTGGGTAATGGCCATACCTCAAAAACGAGCACGGGCACCCCACCTTTTTTTCCATTTATTGTAATCAACTTATATTAAACTTTGCTTGAGGAAAGACTAATCTGATTTCTATTGCTGAAAATTGAATAAATGACGAAAATAGCAAGTAAACTATGGTCTTTTCTATTTTGCCGTATGGGAACCATGTCAAGAAATTTGGTTTAAATTTTAATCGAGAATTCAGCTTTCTGTCTAAATCAAACTTAAAAAGTTTATTTGTGTCCGACACAATGTATTGACTCCAGTTTAATGCGTGTTCTCATGAGTCTCGGTCACAAAAATTTACTATCCTAGTAATATTTGTAATCATAACTATCCTAGTAACATACAAAAATTTACTATCCTGGTAATATTTATAATAATAAACTATCCTAGTAATATTTCTAATTCCAAATGTTGCTACCGTTTTTACAAAACTTAACCCTTCAAGAGGCATTTGAAATCACCCCACGAAAAAACGAAGAGCCAAAGAGTACGGAATTTGATGGTGCATTTTACAAAAAAGTCCAAATTGATAAATTGAACTAATTGATAAATTTTCTTCATTTTTTCTCTAATGTAGAAAACTGGTTAAGAAAATGATTCATCAAAAGCCGGGAAATTAGGGGTCAGCGAACGTCCAAGATCGGCAAAGCTATGGCAGTGACCATCTGCCCTATCGTTGTTCATTTTATTACTTAGCGCGCGCTCATGCACCATCATCATCATCATCACCATCATCATAATTTATTTGATAAAGCAGGTTATAAGTAAAATAAGCAAGACGAAAGTCCTGATGTGGACCTGCACTATCTAAGTAATACGTAATTTAATTAACTATGTATAAATAAATAATGATAGTTAAAATAAATAAATATTGATGACAATAAGTTATGACTAATTTTTAAAATATTACAATGTAAGAATGGTGGAAAATATTAATGACAATAAATTATACTTAACTAATATTAAAAATATTTAAAGTCTAAGGATTTGTTGGAAATACTGCAGGAAGCTTTAGTAAAACTAATAGATTTCAGAATATTCTTATTTTCCTTAAGTTTCCTCTTGAAAGTAACTAAGTTAGAACAGTTCTTGATGTCATCAGGAAGGAAGTTCCAAGTCAAAGCGACTCTGTGCTGAAAGGAAGATCTGCCCACTTCTGTTCTTGGTCTAAAAATCTCAACATTTAGAGATTTTCTAAAATTATAAGTAGTTGCGGGTTTGACTATTAAATCATTAAAGGGTTCAACGCAGTTTCCATAATAGATATTATATGTGATAACTTACTTACTTACTAACTAAAAGTCTCTTGATGTAAAATAAATTAATAGAGTTCTAATATGGAGCGTTCATGATATCGTCATTAGGGATGTTACGAGTAAGGTAAATTGTGAATAATTCTGGTTGCTCTTAAATGTATTCGATCGATATCATCCATCAAGGCTGAGGAACAAGAACCCCAAACTGCAATACCATTCACATGGCATGTGAATTTGCGTGCGCAGTAAGGATGCGCAGAAACACTTAGCGCGAAAGTCCTTAATTAGTTTCTCTGTGTCTATCAATTGAGTCTGATATGGTCGAAGAAACCAGTAGTAACATTTTAATTTGACTTAGGTAAGTCTAATGAATCCAGCGGTGGCGCAGTGGTGAGAGCGCTCGCCTCCCACCAATGTGTCCCGGGTTCGATTCCCGGACCCGGCATCCCATGTTGGTTGAGTTTGTTGTTGGTTTTCTCCTCTCCTCAAAAACCAACAATTCCAAATTCTAACTCGATCCTGGATTGTACGAACATTTCTGAACAAGTTGTTGCGAACTCCTTGGTGATCTGTAGGTAAACAAATTATATACTGTCGAACCTCCAGTAAGGACAGCCAGAATGTCAGCTTACAGGAGATGTCGCTTACGAGGAGTTTAGACCAGTTTATCGAAATTTTGCCTAATTAGAATATGTAACTGCCGAGACTTACCACATGCGCCAATGCCAATGCAATGTTACGCTCATGTGAAAAGTCAATTTCGAGGAAAAGAAAACGGTTCTTCCATTGAGAAATTTCCGTCTCTTGTACTACCCGGGAATACTAGAACGGTTACGTAAAGGGAATCGTATGAACGCGAATGCATTTCGTGATATATGGGCACGGGTGATGTTTTTCAAGTTCTCAAGATTGC
>JAHPZR010032742.1:0-11845 GCA_019787425.1 Platygyra sinensis | reverse complement strand
AGATTGTACCTTCACGTATCCCACGAATTATGACAAAGAACTAGCTAAAAACCCATATTCTATGATATACCATTAGTTTATGTAGTTTCTCGATAGTAGCTCGAGAAGCTGTATATTTATAACCAAGTGAGAAACATTACGTTACCTTTTTAATCACCAAAACAGAATTTCTAGATATCATGGTGGCTTTTTTTCTCGTAGGATGGATCCCCGGATTGTAGTTGTCTAGCTGGACTTTCCTGTGTGCTTACAAAGAAGCTGATTTACCAGGGAAATATGATGCCCGTCAAGCAATGCATGCCGGAAGGAATGGACATTGAGGTGGAAACAGTGGACCTTGATAACCAGTCTGCTGATGAACCAATGAGGACTAAACGATGGCTGTTTAATGTAAGAACTGTTCAGCACTCAAACTGCCATGATACCATGTATACTATTGACAAAATTTTTGTTTTCACTTATGACATAGAGCTGTACCTCCGAATCTGAATGCCAGGACAACTTCTGCTGTGCTTTTGGAAAGCGGTGTTCTCCTAAACTCAGAGAGTACTTCACGTGTTACTTGGTGGTACGTAACAGTCTTGGTGTAATGTCAATAATGGTATTGGTTTAATGTTTGGTAAAGCCTTGTGCAATACTATAGTAGTATTGGTGTAATGTGAATAACAGCCTTTGTGCCATATTGTCAGCAGTATCGGTGTTATGTTTGCATCAGCCTTAAAGTAATGATAGTACACTCGAACCTCGGGTTGCGACCATCTCTCGTATGTGACCGCCTCTCCTCAGATACCAGTTCTCCGAAATACCAAAGGGTTCAAAGTAAAATCACTATATTAAGAACCTCTTGCAATCAATCACCTTTTCGTAAGCGACCGCGTCCCGCTTTTAGAGCTAAAAGTTTGAATTTTTTTTAACCACCCGTTCACGAGAACTTGAAAGATAAATAAGCAAAAAATACGATAATAAGGGGTTGTGAGATCATCATCATCATCATCATCATCATTTATTTGCCTTTATATTAGGCCATCCCCTTTTTTTTTCGTTTACTGTCGAATACGTTTTCTGATTTTGGGTCGGTCGGTCGGAAAAGAAAAAAAAAAGGCCGAAAAAAAAAAGGAGAAGAAGTCTGGAACTAGGAGACCCAGTACCTCAGCATAGTGTCTGTGGAGCCTGGAAACGACTAGACGAGGTTACAAAGTCGACATAACGACAATGGAGGAAGAAAAGATGGACGTCGTAATTAAGGTCATTCCACTGAAATAGAGCCAGCACTGAGATTTTTGCCAACCTTTGCCAGTTGATTGTTTATATTATAGAAACTAAAATTTTTAAATAAAAAGGAGGCGTCCCCATCCCATGCCCGGCCAGGTTCGTTTAGGAGCAACAGCACCTCTATTATCAACTTCGTTCCCAGGGCCTTTTCTCTACTTGAATACAGCATAAGTGCCCCTCATAAACACGAGTGAAGCGACAAAATGGTCGAGTGACCGAACAGTATATACGTAAACGGCAAAAGTATAAATGTCACGAACCGTAGAATTCGTGTATTTTACAAAATATTATTAATTGTCCGCCTTGACAGGCAAGAAATCCGGTAGACGCTGAAACAGCAGAGATTTGCAAAGCCAGTCGGTAGAACGGCAACAATATCTTTGCCTTTCGGTGAATATTCAAAACATTTCACTGAACAAAACTACGCAAAGTTTCAACGTTTAAAAGCAAATCCAAGTCGAAAAGCACAGACAGTGTCTCTGCAATCTCGATTTTGGCACTTTTGATTATGCAAACTCGCTAATTTATTACACCCAGGATTTCCGGGTGTAAGGTAGGCACGTGACCAGCCGATGCCAGGGCCTTTTCACTTCCCGCCCTCAAGCCAAGGAAAAGGCCCTGGGAACGAGGTTGCTCTTTTATACCCATACAGGGTTCGTTCAGGTCATGGAGGTCCTTGAAAGTTATGGAAAATTAAAATTCTGTTTGATAGGTTAATAACTGCGGATCACAAGGCAAGGACAATGAAAGATAGAGACACTAATTAAGCAGCGTAAACTGCACGCATTTTGGTGAACTCCAGAGTTTGTCTGTTGGACTGTTCAAGGCTAAAAAACGCTCTAAAACAAGTTTAGGGTTTGAATTTTTGAAACTGACAGCTACTCCTAACGTCTTGGAAAACTTGAAAAGGTCATGGAAAAAGTCATGGGAAGTCATAGAATTTAAACAACTCAAAAGAGTACGAACCCTGCCATAAATTCTTATAATAGCACCATGATTATAGTCACGATTGCTTACTAGATCCACGTTTCCGACGATCGTTTCTTTTTCTACACTGAGAATTGGTCCATATTTATTTTAAATAGAAAATGTTTTTACTCAATTAAAAATAAAAGAAAAAATTGATAGGTCACTGAACAAAAAGCCGCCATTTTTTACTGCGCGCGCAATGATCTCGCCAGAAATTATGCGCAGCACTGCCAGCACAAAACATTGTCTGTATTTTAGATTAAAGTGACGATTTCTTGAGATTTTGTAGTTGTTGAAGTCTTACTAAGAAATCAGTCACAATAGACGTGTGGCTTTACAATCCAAAACAAACTAAGCTAGGCTGAAAAACTAGTCAAATATATGCCATTGCCTTCTTCATAACTTTTTTTTTTTTTTGAAAACGCGAAAATCTGGGTCGGTCGGACGACGGTAAACGAAGAAAAAAAAGGGGATGGCCTTACAACAGATTAAAAAAATAAAAAAATAAAATAAATAATAATAATAACAATAATAATATACAGCAAGCTGTTAGGCGAGGAGACCTCAAGAAACCACCAGGCTTATAAGAGAGGCTACCTCGACATCACAATATTAATTAAGATAAGGGCTGCGAAGGAGTGCGGCAGAAACTAACTCAGAGATTGTAACATTTTCCGATTCCTGGTTAATACAAGAGAAATTCCTCAATGAGAAGTACCGTATTTTTTCTCGAAATTGACTTTTTGAATAAATTATAAAACATCTAAACATAGGGTAAGTTCCTGCAGCTACCAAGTGCTAATGAGGTAAATTTGACCCGATATGGTCTAAGATCCACTACCCGACCACCCCCCGTAAGCGACCCCTTAGCTTAGGCTTGACATATTGGGTGATCGCGTATGAGAGATTCGATTGCATTAGTATTGTTGTAGTACTAGTAGCATCCTTGATTAGGTATTAGTGACAGCTTTGGACTTAAGTTTACTGTTCGAGTGAAAATTGGGGTAGCCTTTAGGCTTTCATGTGTAGTGTTTGCAAAGTAATCATTGCTATGTTCGAATGTTGTTTTCATCAGGACAAGCATAACTGCGGCTGCGCCAATGGACTTGGGTGCAAAGTGACAACAACAATCACGCTTCCGTTTGGAATAAAAATTCCCATCAAGCAATGCGTGAAACCTGAGTGAGAAAGCACCATATGCATGACAGCAAAGTTATGGGCACAGTACTTTAGTCTTAGTGAAGAAAATCTGTAACAATAAAAGGGAAATAAACGGGCATACAAACTCTAAATCTGATGATCTGGTTTCTTGATCCTGTCAGGAAATGTACCTGTAACTGTTGCCGCAGTCGTTGAGCCTAAAGCAAAAGAACGAAGGCAGCTCTCTAATCGTGAGAAGGTCTCATATTATCGCCATTCAATATTTTTGCTCGTTAAAATATTTAAACGAATTAATTGGAAGAAGGTATACACTTGGCCCAGCCACATTTTTGATGCATCAAAATGATGCATCGGCCACATTTTTGATAATTCCCAGCCACACTAGCAGAACCTGTCATTAGCAGAACCTGTCAGTATTGTTGGCTCAGAAATAAGTGATATAAGACTCTTTGCTTCTAGCAAATTCACGAAAGGTAATAGCAAACAAACAACAAAGGGCCACTTAGAATCTATTTGTCTATTTGCTCTGATACGAAAAGCTGTTGTGTATGCTTCTTCCTATCCAGAATACACAGAAAAATAATGAAGTTGTGATCTGTAACGATCACATCTTTTATACTGAAGCATTTATTTTGTAAATCCTAAAATCTAATATGTTGAAATTGCGTAGCTGTTATCTCTTAAGGTGTCAACGATTTTAGTTGTTATGTTTATGGCACACTAGCCACAAATATAAAGAATTTGTTTATTTCTACATTCAATATTATCAACAAACAGCCCTCCTCAGTTGGTTCATACAAGACTAAGCAGGCGATGCAAACAAAGCCAATTTAAAACTCGCGTTTAACTGAAATTTGCTGGGATCAGACGCTTTTAGCATCACGTTTACGGCAAACGGCAAACCTGAGGAGGTCACATGACCACCACTTTGCCGTCACGTTTGCAGTTTGCGGTTCAGGTTTCGACGGAAAGAAGGCGCTCCAGCGGTAAGTGACTTACGGGAAGGTTTTTTGGCCGCTTAATGAAACCAACTCACGTTTGACACTTTTAGTAAGAATTTTCTACCTTTTATGGATCCAAATGTCGTTTTCTGTGATTAAAAAACAATGTACTTTGCATGATCTAAAACGAAAAGAAACCGAGTGGCGAAAGAAGTTGAAAACAAAATGGCGGCTCGAAGACCCTAAACATGTCCATGCAAAGAAGCACAGTTATGGAGTTCTGTATCAATGTATGCCTTCTTCTATTTCTAGAAAATGCCTTTTAGATGGCCAAACACTTGTCAAGACGCGATGCTGGCGACCGAGGTGGCCCAGCGAAGGCCAAAATGTCCCGCTGATTATGAGGAAATTACGAGGGTACTTTCCCCTATTTTTTCGGAAGACAAGAAACCCGTTGTGCTCTCATGGCGAGCTTGTAGAGAAAGGATGAATGGCCTTATCTCAAAATACCTTGAAGAAGATAAAAAGGCTCTTAAAAAGTAGGCATTTGGAAATACTTAACCACATCTAAGTGAGTTCAACGTCAACGCCATGCTAAAGTCAATTTTGGTGACGACGGCAAACGGGAAACCTCAAACCGCTAGCAGCCGTTTCCTGTTTGCCGTAAACGCGATGCTAAAGGTCTCTATTAAGCTTGACGTTACGTCAAACGGCAAACGGGAGAAAAGGAGCTTTTGCCGTCTTTCCTTAGCTCTTTGAACTGTAAAGTGAAAATATTTGTATTTGTGGTGACTAGTAAAAGATATTTTTCTATTTTTATTTGATTTAATTTAGCATTAGAAGAAAAGAACACAAATTCAGAGGTCATCTTTGCCGTTTGCCGTCTGCCCTAAACGTCATGCTTAAACTCACTATTCCAGAGCTGGGGGAAGGCACACGTATTATTTAAATTATTCAGCAGCTGAATTAATCTACAACATCTGCGAAATTGGAGGATGACATTCCCTTTCAACAAATATTAATATATTGCTTATTTGAAAAAAAAGAGGAGATATGTATACTATAGTGTCCTTAAATTGAAAAAGTAGTAAAAAGCAATTTTCTCTCCAGAACAATTGCTTTAAACTTGAATAAAAATTTCTCTGAGTTTACCAAGCGTAGACGTCGAAGTAGGCTAAAGATTTCGTTTGGGGGTGGGAAGGGGTTTAAAAGTTCAGACAGTATAAAGTTAGGTTTATAAACACAGCCTGCTCTTGAACTCACGGTTAAAAGCATTTTATACATGGTTTATCTTGATTTACACACTTGCACAGGTGTCATGTTCTCACAGTTGTCAAATCAGAAGTTCTGAAAGTTACCACAGCTAGGTTCTCCACAAGGGGCAAAGATCCTTTCATTTTTTTTTTTCTTAAACGATCTCCAACAAACGCTAATGTTGTTTCGCCATTCTACCAAAAATAATCATTTGTTAAAAAATGTTCATGTCTACAAAAAGAACACTTATACGGATACTTTTTTAAAAGAATAAAATTATAACAGCGCTATACTTATTGAATCTGAATTCTGCTGTGTCACTTTTGTTGATTCAGAATAAATCAAACTCAAGAGCATTTTTGTCGTGCTTTACTAAGAAAACAAAACGTGCCATGCTCATTAACATTAATTACTGCCAGGGAAAAATTGATATTCCACTGGATAAATCCAGTATTGACCAATACTAAACAAATAATCGCGGGCATAAGATTAAGCGACTCTTCGACAAGAGACACATTCCGTTTTGAACTAGGAGCAGTAAGTACTGATTTAACAAGCTTTGGCTTCTTCCTTTTTTAATTTTCTATTGTGTTACGTTTAAGCTTTTTTCTGAAAATTCATACTTTCTTTCTTTTTAAGTTTTACATCTGTACTGAGCGGAAACTTTTCGTGTTGATTCAATCAACCGAACTTCTTCAAATTTTATACGTCTTCAACGTACGTCCAAAATGTTCCACCATGTTATTTTAGTTTTGGTTTTACTCTCCAGCAGTGCTTTAACACCGAGGTAACATAAATCAGATACCTATATCACAGTAATTATCTAATTCGATTAAAATGCGATTTTCGCAAAGCTTTCTTTCATCAACCGCTTCACTAGAAAAATCCAACAAATTGGCGCACAAGGATCTTTGTAACAGAAAACTTTGATATGGACAGCAGTTTGAAGCCACGTTCTAGCTGGACCCCTTTTGCGACACACCCGAATTCAGTTCTTGCAGGGTTATGCTTAAAAATGTCCAACTGGTATTCCTGAAGCCATGCATTTGTGAGTTTTCACCTTTAGCCTGCTTTAATTCTCTAACCCATCCCACTTCTCGAAGGTTAAACGTTTTAAAAATATTAAATATTTCAGCTCATTTTGTTTTAAATCATAACAAAGCAGTAGTAGCGCTAGCAGTAGTACGTTGTTGACTTCCCAAGTCTTGCGTTTTTAAAGGAATTAAATTGTTCTATAAAATTTCAGTTTTTTTTCATATTTCTTTCAGTCGTATATAATCTCAAAATCATTCGAAGCCGAAAGAGGAACACTTGTTATATCATACTGTGTTGTCTTAACCAACAGGGGTCTTGAACAAAAGAGGGACAAAATGTGTGTGTTGGACATGGATGAAAAAGGCGATCTGTACCTTTACAAGTTTGCTCTACTCTGCAAGAACGAGATCATCAAACGACTGATCAATGGATCTTATCACATTGCAGAAGCAAGTAACGGGCCTAGTACAATAGGTAATTCATTGATAAAACAAACAACTTACTCTTGAAATGATAATTTTACATTCTTTACCAAGAAATCCTGTAAAATTAAGAAGTAAATTTAAGGCTTTAGTTCCTGATTTTCTTTTATTATCGGCTTTGAATTACAGGACAAAGCAAAGAAACCCCAGTCTTGAATTGCAAGGACTTGAAATACAAAGCGCCATCACTCGTGTCAGGCGTCTATTGGATAGATCCAGATAGTTGTTCCCATAGTAACGCATTTCAAGCCTACTGCGACCAACAGACGGACGGTGGGGGCTGGACACTAGTTTGGAGCTACACTTTTACAGCTTACTCAAGTTTCACGAGTGGAGCAAACGCTGTCACGCCGCGTCCAAGCTGGACAGCCAGTGGAGCTAACACTCCAGTGTCTACAACAGTTCCTCTAAGTGAGACAGATTACGAGGCCATGAACTTTTCTCTGTGGCGCACCATTGGTAAAGAATTCCTGATCAAGAGCAACATCAACAACTGGATCGCATGCAAGGAAGGCACTGGCAGCTTGGTGCAGCAGAAGACAGGGTCAATCACTTGTAAACTGGTTAAACAGGTTTCCAAGCAGTGTACCTACGTGGTGCCAAAGAAGTTCACGCTTACCTCCTTCGGACCGTATCTCTCCAACAGCAGCTTCTACTATTACTTTGATGGTAACACAAGAGCTAATTGGCCTACCCATGATCCATGTGGAAAGAACCAACCAAATCAGTTAAACGGTGTGGTTAATCCGCACGGAAATATTTTTGTTCGTTAAAGCTCAGTCCTTGTAAATTTTCTATTAAGGGCAAAGTTTTCCAGTGTTTGCTGAGGAGTTTTATGGGATAAAGTGCACACACAAGGGATATATTTGCTTATGAGAAAACACTAATATTCTTTAAGGAGCGATTGATCTTAGGGGGAACTAGAACTACATATACGGCACTTGTGCCGTTGTTTTACTTTTCATAGGTAAGGGCTGAAAAGTTAATAAATATGCGGTTTTCAGGGAATTTAGAGCTTGATTTGATTCTAACCTTTATTTTAAGGTGATTCCGCTCGATTTTCAAGACATCAGCGCGCACAAATGAGCGCGTGCACGTACACAACGAAAGAAATTTCCCTCAAGCTAAGCCTGATAGCGAAAAAAATGTTCCTTTTCTTTTAAACGAGCATGGTGCCCTATATTTTTCATCGCATAAAAATAGTGTACATATTATCCTCTTTAATTTAAGAAAAAACTGATATAAAATTTTTATCGGACAAAAAAAAGATATAGCTGAAAATGAGCAAAAATCCTTTACTCTGGAATTCAAATTATGACCACGAAGACCATGACTATACGAACGCTTTACCCCCACGTCGTTTTAAATGGTGTGATTTTTGGACAAATTTCATATGATATTGTCCCATCTACTCGACACTTTCTACCTGTCAAGTTTTTCTTAAGTATCACTTTAATTAACCGTGCTAACGCATATGATTCCCACGAGTACAGGCATAAATTAGGTAAGACTGGCCCATGACATCTCTTAAGCGAGCATGGTGCTAAGCTAATCTTATAATTGCACCTGATTGCAGAACAAAGTGTCACCGAGACATAGGCCATTGGAAGGGCTTACCAGAAAAAGGGTTGTGCCAGCTTGGAAATTATGTCTTCTAAGAACTTGCCTGCGAATATCTTATGAGCGTTTTTTTTTTCGATGTAGTTAACAAGTGACACCGCAAAAACCAACAGTGCTTGGTAGAGAGCATTCAGGGAAAGTTTCAAAAAAACTCATCGCTAACTTTAATTTCTGAGGAATCACCTTAAGTCAATGCTCAGATCTCAAAGGCTACATGTTAGGGGTTGGTTGATGTCATATCTCTTGCGCAAGAAAATTCTACGCTGTTCTAAATCTGAATTGATCCTAAATTAAAGACAAAGAATCTCTTACTCTCTGTATGTTTCTCCCATCCCTGATGGAGGTGGGTGGGGGAAGGGGTGGGGGGACCAGGGCGAACGCCGGACTGAGTTATTATTTTCGGGAAGTTCCTTGCAAAACGTTTTGCTTTTATTTTCATATTCTTGTTTTCCTGCAAAATATCTCTTTACGTATTTTTTTCTACAGTCTATCTTCTTTTCTATTTGAGCTTTCAATGTTTAAACTTTTTATCCGCTAAACGTTGTCTCACAAACCTCAGTTTCGAGTTTCAGTTACATCGCCTGATTCACCAATCAACCCACTTTTTGTGTTAAGGACGTTCACACGAAAATGTTCTAAACGACAGAATTGTTTCTTCAAACTTCTACTGCGGACACAAAATGAATTGATTGCTTGAGAAATGATAAAATTGGGAGTCACCGCAGACTTCGTTTCAGAGATAAAGCGTGTGGAAAACAAGTCTCATTTTGAAGAATTGGCGCACATAAATCAGCATGGTTTCCAGGGTTTTTAGCTTACAGTCAAACATAGTAAAGCGTACCCCTCAAGATTGCATTAAGGTCATTCTTCACATTTGCACTGCGCATCCTTTCTGCGCATAATTCATGGAGTCATTTAGCGCGCCCTCGAGCACGCGCATATGGAAAACATGGCGGATTTGCCTTGGGTAATGGCCATACCTCAAAAACGAGCACGGGCACCCCACCTTTTTTTCCATTTATTGTAATCAACTTATATTAAACTTTGCTTGAGGAAAGACTAATCTGATTTCTATTGCTGAAAATTGAATAAATGACGAAAATAGCAAGTAAACTATGGTCTTTTCTATTTTGCCGTATGGGAACCATGTCAAGAAATTTGGTTTAAATTTTAATCGAGAATTCAGCTTTCTGTCTAAATCAAACTTAAAAAGTTTATTTGTGTCCGACACAATGTATTGACTCCAGTTTAATGCGTGTTCTCATGAGTCTCGGTCACAAAAATTTACTATCCTAGTAATATTTGTAATCATAACTATCCTAGTAACATACAAAAATTTACTATCCTGGTAATATTTATAATAATAAACTATCCTAGTAATATTTCTAATTCCAAATGTTGCTACCGTTTTTACAAAACTTAACCCTTCAAGAGGCATTTGAAATCACCCCACGAAAAAACGAAGAGCCAAAGAGTACGGAATTTGATGGTGCATTTTACAAAAAAGTCCAAATTGATAAATTGAACTAATTGATAAATTTTCTTCATTTTTTCTCTAATGTAGAAAACTGGTTAAGAAAATGATTCATCAAAAGCCGGGAAATTAGGGGTCAGCGAACGTCCAAGATCGGCAAAGCTATGGCAGTGACCATCTGCCCTATCGTTGTTCATTTTATTACTTAGCGCGCGCTCATGCACCATCATCATCATCATCACCATCATCATAATTTATTTGATAAAGCAGGTTATAAGTAAAATAAGCAAGACGAAAGTCCTGATGTGGACCTGCACTATCTAAGTAATACGTAATTTAATTAACTATGTATAAATAAATAATGATAGTTAAAATAAATAAATATTGATGACAATAAGTTATGACTAATTTTTAAAATATTACAATGTAAGAATGGTGGAAAATATTAATGACAATAAATTATACTTAACTAATATTAAAAATATTTAAAGTCTAAGGATTTGTTGGAAATACTGCAGGAAGCTTTAGTAAAACTAATAGATTTCAGAATATTCTTATTTTCCTTAAGTTTCCTCTTGAAAGTAACTAAGTTAGAACAGTTCTTGATGTCATCAGGAAGGAAGTTCCAAGTCAAAGCGACTCTGTGCTGAAAGGAAGATCTGCCCACTTCTGTTCTTGGTCTAAAAATCTCAACATTTAGAGATTTTCTAAAATTATAAGTAGTTGCGGGTTTGACTATTAAATCATTAAAGGGTTCAACGCAGTTTCCATAATAGATATTATATGTGATAACTTACTTACTTACTAACTAAAAGTCTCTTGATGTAAAATAAATTAATAGAGTTCTAATATGGAGCGTTCATGATATCGTCATTAGGGATGTACGAGTAAGGTAAATTGTGAATAATTCTGGTTGCTCTTAAATGTATTCGATCGATATCATCCATCAAGGCTGAGGAACAAGAACCCCAAACTGCAATACCATTCACATGGCATGTGAATTTGCGTGCGCAGTAAGGATGCGCAGAAACACTTAGCGCGAAAGTCCTTAATTAGTTTCTCTGTGTCTATCAATTGAGTCTGATATGGTCGAAGAAACCAGTAGTAACATTTTAATTTGACTTAGGTAGGTCTAATGAATCCAGCGGTGGCGCAGTGGTGAGAGCGCTCGCCTCCCACCAATGTGTCCCGGGTTCGATTCCCGGACCCGGCATCCCATGTTGGTTGAGTTTGTTGTTGGTTTTCTCCTCTCCTCAAAAACCAACAATTCCAAATTCTAACTCGATCCTGGATTGTACGTACATTTCTGAACAAGTTGTTGCGAACTCCTTGGTGATCTGTAGGTAAACAAATTATATACTGTCGAACCTCCAGTAACGTTCCAGGATGTCAGCTTACAGGAGATGTCGCTTACGAGGAGTTTAGACCAGTTTAATCGAAATTTTGCCTAATTAGAATATGGTAACTGCCGAGACTTACCACATGTACCAATGCCAATGCAATGTTACGCTCATGTGAAAAGTCAATTTCGAGGAAAAGAAAACGGTTCTTCCATTGAGAAATTTCCGTCTCTTGTACTACCCGGGAATACTAGAACGGTTACGTAAAGGGAATCGTATGAACGCGAATGCATTTCG
>JAHPZR010032740.1:0-11029 GCA_019787425.1 Platygyra sinensis | reverse complement strand
TAAGTAAGTTATGAAAACATACGTAGTTCAATGCAGAACAATTCTGTACAATAGTTTACTGTTGAACAATAGAGTATGAAACTCTGTAACTCTCATATAAGTATCATGTAACTTTTGTATCATGCTTATACTTTTTTTTTGCTAATAAAATTTTAAAATATTTTGAATAGCATTTCCTTACGTATGTTGGCAGCTTTGCCTGCCTCCCTTTTGCTAATCATTACTTTTTTTCTGCTTTTGTAGCTTTAAGAGCATTTTAAACAATTCTAAGTGATGAAATCACAGGAACAAAACGCCTGAGATCTTTGTTCCCCTACTTTATGAATGGAACAAGTAAAGCTCATCAGAAAACGAGATAATGATATTAACATATTCATGTAACTAGTTTTTCGGGACTCAGAGTGAGTGAGTTGTCCGTAACAGTTCAGGGGCCCGTTTCTCGAAAGTCCCGGTAACTTAACGGGCCTGAAATCATAGTAACTTTGAAATCAGTCTAAAGAAAAGTAGGATGTGTTCTTTAGCTACAATTTTACTGTATAATTTCAAACCTTTTCAAACTCCCATCTGGAATGGAACCAAAACAGCTTTAATGGCTCGGTAATTACCGGGAGCTTCGAGAAACGGGCCCCTGTGAGATCTGTGTCGAGAAACTTTTAAAACTCTTACTCATACCTGAAGACACATCCCCTGACATCGAAGCGTAACGGGCTAATTTCCTAACGAGGAGGGGAGGGGGGAAGCAGGGTGAGAGGACTGGAAAAATTGACAGAGGCAAAAATGACAGACTGTGTTTCATCTTCCTTCGCTAAAAATTCTGGTAAAATTTGGTGGAATTTTCTTGACCATTTTATTTTACTTGGTGCACTTTTTACTTAAAGGTCACAAAATTTTGCCAATAACGAAGTAACTTTCGATACTAGGAAAATAATGATCAACGATTTTTACAAACTGTGTCAACGAATGAAGGTTCCTTGGGATGAACGGGACGTACAAGTTTCCTTCGAGCGCCCTCTAAGGATCCATCTTAGATGCTACCCATTGACGCCACTTAAGCCATCCAGATCTGTATTTCTGTGCGGTGGAAGAAGCCTTGGACTCCAACTATAAATGGAGAAGTTTGGAACAAGCCTACGCAAAGATGGATCCACCAGAGAATTTGCTTCACGCCAAGTCCCCGATTGTAGAACATCTGGAATAAATAAAAATCAAAGCTTAAGAAAGTCAAAGTAAGCAAGAAAAATGTTAGAATAACATAAATAGGAGATACATAATACAAACAGAAATGGAGGCTGAACCTCGGCCCAAGAGATACTGCTAGATCAGGCAAAACATAACACAATTGGAAACACGGCATACAAAACAACTTAGCCCAAAATACGGTCAAAATGATAAAGGCAAATCTGGCAAATGGTAATATTAACGGAGGTCAAATTACTGACCACACACAGTGACACTGCCAAATCAGGCAAAACACAACATGGCATAAAAAATAACAATACAAAAGTGAGGCTAAACTAAACGATCAGCAATAAGAACCTGAGGAGTAGAACTGACAGAAAAAGGACCTGCATTGCAAACAAAGATGACAAAGGCTTACCAAATATCTAGCCGTAAGGCTAACATTCCGAAACTCGGGCGACCGCCGAAGACCGCGAGAGGCGCCTTGTAAATTTGCCTCTGGCCGGAACTGCTTCCAACAAGAGGTCTTTAATGCAAGGAAGCTCAAATACTCCCTTAACAAAGGACTTGAAGCGGGAAGCGCTGTCATGCAAAAATGGCCAAAAATAGGCCGACGGCCACTAAGGGATGATCAAAGCGCCGTAACTAGCGCAAGACGAGAGAGCTCTAACACAGGAGGGCAGACCCAGTTGTTCTCATCTCGCCAGCCCTGAGCCAAGGTGTCAACGCCACTGCAGCCGGGGGAGGCCAATTTAGAGTTAAAACTTGGAACCTGTGCGTTGTTATGGGACGCAGACCGATCAATTGTTTGAGGGTTTCATTTGGCGTCCATAACTACTCAAAATACGGAAGAATTGATGGACCAGTCATCTTTGTCAACAAATCTGCTGAGAAGATCTGCTGTCTCATTAAGTGGCTTTGGAATCCATTGCACTTCCAGAACAATGCTGCTAAGACAGAGATAAAAATGTTCATAGCCAGAGCCTGGAGATGAATTTTGAAGCTTCCGATCCGATAGCAACAATTCTGTCTGCGCACTGATTATCAGTAAGGATTTTAACTCTTTTGTGTTTCAATTGAGCAACGTAAGAAAGCAACACATAATAAATAGTTTATCCTCGGGTTCCCACATGTCGTTTACAACGGGACCGTCTCGGGAAAACAAAACGATGTGGGTCGCTAATAGTGGCCTTATAGAATAACCGTTGAAGCAATCGATGTTGCAGTACCAAAATTGAGTCCGAGTAGAAGACAGGAAGAACGTTTTCCCATTCTGACGTGGTTTCAGTGGCGAAGTTCTGACTGGCAAAGCAACTGAAATGAGAGTACCAGCGATTCTTGCTAAATCACGGGATGATGAGTACCCCGCCTAAATAGGAGAATCAAACAACCCTTGTTGGAGACTTTCTTCTCCGGAATTCAGAATGATAATAAATACAATCCATCACGAAACCGAGCCATTCTCTAATTTGCATTGGGGTCCAGTGCGATATTTTCCTCGTTACAAAGAACACCAGATGAAGAAAGCACTTTGCGCTGAATTAAGCTTGCTGCCGTGGCGGAACATTTATCTGGTTGACTACCGAGACCATCGTCTAGATAAATGAAACTGTTGTGCCCCGTAAAACGCCAGCGTCAAACTAAAGCGCGCAACAACTTAGTGGAGGATAAACTGCAAACTGCAGGATAAACTGCAAACAAGGTAAAATATCTAACAACGCAGGCAAAAAGCCAAGCGAATTAAACCGAGATACTTTCGGTGATCAAGACAAATACCGTGGTGGAAGTCAGACTTAAGGTCCCATTTGAAAAACCATGCAGTATCCTTTATTTAGAACTTGAGATAGTGAGTGTTCTTATTTGAATCTGGGTTTAAATAAACAGTTGTTGACACACATAAGATTAATAACAAGACGCAACTACTCTCCTTCCGATCCGCGATTGTTAAAGGATTCACACAGAAGGGAGAATCGAACGTCATGTTCAACAATACAACCATTTCTAAGAGCTCGCTAATTGGTTCGGCCACAAATTCTGGACGCTAATCGCATGCATAGGCGTACGGGCAATTTTTGCCACGGGGGGTGGTGAACCATTTGCCCAAAAAATTCTTACAAGTTGCCAACATTTCTACGAAACAGTCGAAAGGAAACGAGGATCATACGCTGCATTAAAGGGCCCTAGTCAGTCTCCGCCATTTTCGATGACATCGAAATTATTGATATAGCATGGTGGAGCGAATTCTTATTGTTTTACTGTAAGCTGTGTTCCTGAAGGTATGTTTAATTATCTTGAGCAGTTTTACAGTGATTTTCTTCGTTTCGACATGCTCCGAATAAAATATAATAGCCAAATTCTAGCATGTAAACAAAAGTAAAGGTGTGGCTGACTAGGGCACTTTAACAATTGCCTACATATGAAGTGAAAATATTCTTACATATGAATCGATATCATATGAGCTCAGAAAAACACTTTAAAACTTAAAAGAAATAGATGTCTCTTCCATTACGATGGCCGATCGAAGATGTCAATGATACGATCCATGTTCATTGTTGACTATACAGAGTTGGCATATGCCCTTTAAATGTAAATAAGTGCCATGTTTCTGACACGCCCCATGGTGCTACGGAGGTTAGGTTTTCAATCGGCGCAATGCACTGAATGATCGCTCTGCTGGACACGATGTAGCAGGTATCACTGCAAGGATATGCACCACCTTAGAAAACTGTGGAAATATATCGAATAGATCACTCTCGTGCATTGTCTCTAGCAATTCACAAGAGAAGTGGTTGCCTAGCACGTGACTTAAATCTTCTGAGAGTCTCCAGATTCCAGTCGATAATCTACAATATGATTCTAGAATGTTATGCCGAAATTGATTCTTACAAGACCAGCTAGGGCAGTGAAGTACAGTGCTCCCTCAAAAAATAGAATATGTATATCAACTTATGATCACTGCGTGAAATGAGCAATTTCGTGGAATTTACGGGACCGTGGTATTCCACGACACTCGGCGAATCGTAGATCGGAACGCGACGTGTTTAGGGAACGTGAAGTGTCATAGGGTGTCATGTTCTTGACACCTTAAATAATATAGAATTTTATTGCAAAGATTTCAAACAAGTTTCTTGAATTATTATGCTCTTCAAACAACATTTTCTGTTTAAGGATTGTCTTTAAAAAGACCGTACTTTTGAGCTCAATCAGGAGCCATACTCAGGGACGGAGACCGTAAGTCTTGGGATGCGCGCGGACCCATGATATGGGACAATTTTTCTATTTTTAGAACAAATTGCGCCATCCTGACGTCATATATCCGCGCTGATCCACGCACGTGTCTTGGGCTCTCGCGTGGATGTTGTCACGTTGTGATGAAATGGTGAGAGTTACGAGATTCTCTTGCCGATTTTTCACAACGATGAAAGTTGTTAACATTGTGTGACTTGCTTTATTGCAGTTTTTGATAAAATTTTATTACTTTCTAATATTAGAGTATATACACTTGTTATTGTTATTCTTATCTTCACATCTGACTGATGGAAAAATGTCTTTTTATCATACTAGAATTATTGTCATGTAGTAATTATTTATGTTAATATTAAAACTGTTGCTTCCATCCATGTCAAGCATTAAGCACTTTTAGCCTAGTACATTTTAATTATTACACAGAATCTATAATTTTTGTCCCTTTTTGGGCATATTTTAAATGATTAGGCCATTTTGTAATGTTAGACTTAGCTGTTAGTCATCACATGATGAAATAGATTCTGTAATTAGATTTTAAAATAGTTTTATTGTTTTATAGTAAAGGTTCTGAGCAAAATATCATTATCTTGTAACTTTTTGGAATGATGTGTAATTTATCAGTGATTAAGAATGTTTAAAAATGTTATTGTAAGGGTACAAGAATTACAGTGTACGTATGTCTAACAAACGGTTTTTGAAAACAGTGTTCTTATGAACTATCACGAGTAGGCATTTTGTCTTGCAATATTTGACAATTTTGTTGTCCAACAAACCTTTCTTAATTGTGAAATATGTGTTGACAAATCGTTAGTAGGTAAGGGGAATCCAAGATAATCAGGGGACAAGGTACTTCTGTGGAAGAATACACTAGTAAGAGGGTGCAAAATTATCGGGGGAATTTGGTGGTTTTCCAAAAAAAACCTGATAGCATGTAGTGGGGATCAAGAATATGTCGAGTGAAATTTCTCGTACCGTGGAATATCGCAATCTAGAACACTAATCTATTGTTCAAGTACCTTGGAATTTCGGGTTCTTGAATACTAAGCGATTCTCGTGGTACCGTGGAAAATCAGGTTCTAGAGTACAGATCGATTCGTCTAGTACCGTGGAATTTCGGGACAAGAAGACCTAGTGAAACTATTCTCACTACAGTGGAAAAGACAATTTTTAGAAAGACACGAAAAGAAAGACACCAATAGACCTTTTTCGCTTGTACATTTTGTTTTCCCAATGCAGATCATGTGATGATACTCAGGAGATTTGATCCTTTGTTTTGTTCATTAAAAAGAGTACATGCAGACATATTCATGCTTGCATGTCACCTTTTTAATGAACAGAACAAAAGATCAAATCTCCTTAGTATCATCACATGATCTGTATTGGGAAAACAAAATGTACAAGCGAAAAAGGTCTATTGACTGACCGCGCGCTCGTATACGGTACGTTATTATTTGCGGCAAATCCGAAAATATATCGAATTTTCCATGTCACAGGTTAAGTCCGAATCGGAACGAATACGGTTCCTGACACGCGGTGGACACGTCGCGTGTCTTGGAACACGGTACGTCCGGGTTTCTCCGTATTCTCGAAGAATACGGGTCCGTATCGTGTGATTTCAGCACCGCTATACGCCTTTACTAATGACCATGAAAGCTTGTCACGTGCTAGGCAAGCGCTGTCTCGTGTGAATTTAACTGGCTTTACAATGCCGACCTCAGGTAAAAAAAGAAAATATCTATCTATTAAAAAAAGCTTGAAAAAATATTTAAAACTGGCTTTGCCCAAATTTCTCTTACGGCCCAAAAAATCTGAGTTGCCCACTGATTTTTGTTTTTGTTTTTGGGGGGTGGGGGCTGCAGTCCCCTCCCGTTTCCCCGGCCCGTAGTTCAAGCCACCTTTGATGTCATAGCTACCGTCTTTAACACTAAATTCGTCGCTATTGGAAGACAATAAGTTTAAAAAATCGCAGTCAACTTGAGCATCAACATCATCAGTGATCGACAAACCACCATCTAATCAATCGCGGCGAGCGCTTCTCATAGAAGCGTCTTCAGGTTTCGTGCATGTCGAGCTCTAATGGCCAAAATCCCCACACTGGAAAATGGGAAACAGACAACAACATGAAAATAAAATCCACAACATAAAATTAAAGAACATTGGTGTAGCTAACTGACAACAGTCTCATGTATGAAACGCAAATAACGTGTATTATGTAACAAGAAAACACCTAAATGTAAAATACAATAAGAATACCAAATAAAGAACGTACAGAAAACAGATATCTTCTAAACTATGTACCGCAAATATTTTGATATTCCTTCATCTCGACCCACACTTACATATAGCGTAATTTATTAAACGTCTAAAACACAGGAAGTGGTAAAAGTGCTAAACTTAAATATAAATTACGTGCATTGAAGGAAACTAAAAAGTTTAATTTGATATATGTACTGTTTAACATAAAGCTTAAATAACTTGCTAATATGCAGTTTACATGTATAGCGTTAAAACTAATTTACATACAACACCTGTTCTGTTCCATTATAGTACTTGATCTTCGATCAGTAAAGTAAGTTTGCCTCCTTTTGTCTTAAGCACAAAAAAGACTTCATCTTCTGTTCTTATATGAAAAAATTCCCTCTCTTGTTTTTCTCCGCTGATTTTTCCCCTAATAAGAAAGAAAAAAACAGTAGGCGAAATTGCCGGAAGGTATCATCAGACAAGCAAACATCTAAATACAATGGAGTTAATGACAACAGCTCCCAACACATATGCAGGATATTGCTCAACGTTTTGAAATATTTGCCGGCATTATCTTGGGCGACAAATGTGAGGGGTAAAATGAGGCAAGATAAATTTGAGCACCCAAAACTGAGTACACTAAGAGCAGTCTCTCTTACCCTCTAAAATTCCCGTTAAAAACTAAAGCAAACAGACAATTCAACGGGCAGCATAAAGGGGTTTGTGTTCTTCTCAGCGGAGTTTAGAGGGAAAAAAAGATACTGCTCGTAGTCTAAAAACGTATAATTAGCTACTACACAGATGAAAAACTCTAAAGAAAGGATAAGGACTAGCGCACCAATTAATAGAAGAGAACACGTAGACTGTTAACACAGAGACAAGTTTACATAATGGCTAACCTCAAAAGATTCCCCCAAAAGACCCTGGTTTGGTTGTATGAACTGGGGTGATAATGTGAATTGGCCACCGTAACTAGATTCGAAAGCTGACGATTCGAGCGTTAGCCCCTCGATGGAGCGAATCCAGGGCTAACGCTCGAAACGTCGGCTTTAGATTCTCTTTACGATAGGGCAATTCACATTATCAACCCAGTTGATAACGACAAATTATCGTGTAATACTCCCCACCGACGCAACACCACAGTTTCTTTAGAAACTTACCCCCATTTTACATGAAAATAACATAAGCTAATGAACGTAATATGTTTGCAAAATCCCAGTTCCTTTTCCTCATTTATCTTGGCGCATAGTTTGTCGCAAAGGAAGTATTCGTCTCGAGGAGGTGTTTATTCTGTTGCATGTAAACCAAGTATTTCAATGACGTTGCTAATACACAAGAAGGAAGAAGCAATACCGTGGAAACTTCATTAATTACTAATTACTGTACATACATATTACATATAATGGTCTTTTTATAATCGAGGTCGAGAAATAGAACACTCAGCACTTAGCTCTGGCTATAGGTTTTCCGAGCTCTAAATAATCATGAACACCTGTTTCCTGTTTAATAAAGCGTTGCACTTAAGTTTGACTGGTTATCTTGTAAGGAGCCAATCTTTTTTGGCCCGCTGACAGCATTTGCTTCCACTAAAACACCTGCCAACGAGGGCATCTTGATCCACAGGAAGTCAGTCAGGATATATAGAAACTTGCTTAACACCGTCGTTTCACAATACTGTTCTAAGAGGAGCTGATCGAGCATTTGTTACTGCAGACCAAATAGAAGCTGCATCAAGTATGTACCCAGCAGCCAAAAGGTACATTCTATTCGACGCCTTTCTCTTATTTCCTTAACAACGTTTAAAGTGACTGTAGACCTTAAAAGCAAACTTTTGCGAGATATTTCTCTTGTTTCCGGATCATTTTAGTGCTTTAACACAGTGACTTAAAAATTTAGTGAAAAAATTAATTTCAAATTGTTAAGTGACCGCTAGATACAGCGAAAAAAAACCTGTTTTGGAAAAGAATTGATGAACAACTAAAATGTTGTTATCCGAATTAAACATAAGGCTATCTGTGCATTTTCCATATAAAAAGAGGAAGATTCTTAAGCTTAGGGCAGTCTCGAGCTTGCATTGAGTGGTCGGATGCAAAATCGCATTGACAGCCACTTAGATGCATACCCGGAGACTCAGGGGCAATTAGTGTAGGTAAGGAAACGTCAAAGCCCCTCTTGTGGTGGAGTCTTACCACATCGGCTCGAAACAGCCCTGTGAATGCTGATTTCTGATTGGACAGAATAAAATCCTTTGTGTTTAGTGCCCAATCATGCTTTGCATGTGTTTTCCAATACGAAACCTGCACAAAAGGTAGTTTGTTCATCACATTTATCTTGCTTGTTTACTGATGAGTTGCCCGAAAAAAAAGGTTTTCGTTTATGGCGACTCAACGCCCAAACCCCAGTGATCAGTAAACCGCTGCTACACGCACCACATGTATAGCTGGCCGTGCGCTATAGGCATACTTGTCTGGCCCTCTGCGTCCTAAAAAGTGTACAATTTTTGGTTACGGCAAGAAACGATTTGAGTCGATGAGAGGTCTAGCATCATCTCTTGTACATATTAAATACCTCTTTATTCATGTTTACGTCAGGAATTTTAAATTGAGGGATAACATCTGGATTTCCCTTTAAGCATTTATTTTCCTATTTTATTCTAAGAATTTTGAATAAATTGTTTTTAATATAAGCACACATCGGTGATTTGCATGAACTCCCTTACATTTCTAAAACATACTATAGAGTTGGGACACGTGATGAATGCAAAAATTCTGAATTTCTTGCGGACATGATAGATGATCTTGCTACATTCGCCCAGCCTTTCCGTGGGCTTCGTATTAGAACGCACAAAAAGGACTGTATCCATAGACCTTCTGCCTGCTGATTGGGCAGGAAAGTTCCAAGGAAGCCAGCATTCACAGGGATGTACCGGGCTTGCTTTCCAGCTTTTCTTCGCAGTTTTTTTCCAACCGCTTTGACTTTCTCCCCTTAACTGCCCTTGACTTCGTGAAAAAAAAACTTTAACGAGGAGTGAGAAACTTAACGCTGATACGTACTATTCTGTATTTTACTTCTAAGCAACGCAATTACGAGTGATTCCCGGAAGCTAAGACACCGGCCACTTAAGGTTTACAGTCTTACTCCCTAAGTGTCTAATAAATGCTTACTCGTCGATGACAAGCGCTTTCTACTATAGACAGACGGCTACATTTGCAGGCCTAAATAGTTTTTTTTTTTGTTTTGGTGTAGGTATCTCCATTTAAAGTGTTCATGGCTTACCTACTCGTAACTTTGTCCTGGGGTGGCAGGGTTCATGGCCGCACTAGAGAGCACAAGTACGAGGACGACTTGTACGACCGCGTTATATACCCAGAAGAGAAAGACATTGCACAAACAGTAGACGAAAAGAGTCGCTCAGAAGTTTACCAAGAAGAAGATCTACCAAATTTGAACGACTACCGACTTCAAGACCAAGATCTCAGAAGAGGAAAGTGCAGTGTTAAACACAGTATTAACGAAAACGGATGTCTTGTCATAACGTGTAATAAAGGATGTAGATTAACATGTGCCAAATAAATTCTTGCCCCAAGTAACTGAAAGGAAGAAAAAAAACATGAAGAACGATAAAGTAACGAATAAATGACTAAGATGTACGCACTTTGTAATGAATTAAAATATTAAATAAACAAATTAAACTCATAAACAAGCTAATAAATTCCTTGAACTGATGATAAAGAAAGTAGAACTGCTATGAGTTAAAGGTACAAGATCAGGTGAAGATTTTACCAAAAGAAAACGATTGCTCTTGATTGTACTGAAGGTTGATATAGTCTTCTCCAGTCATTTCTTAAACCATTTGGCATGCGTCGACTTAGTCACAGACAGCGCTTTTTTGTGCCCACCCTGAGTTATTATTCTGCTTCATAACCTCCACAATTTCCTTTTTAACCATGTCTGACACGTTTGAAAGTTGCAACTCATAGTTACACGTAATTTGTCATCCTATCACGCTTAAAGGGGCCCATCAGGATGAAAACGATTCAAATAGTACTAAAGAGAATGAAAATATGATCAGGCAGCCGAAATAAAAATAAAACGAAAACTTTTAATAGTATAATATGAAGGAAAACGCACGCAAAAAATAACCGGGGACCATTCTAACTGAGATTAACTGAGAATGACGTGCATGATATGGAACAACGTTTAAAAGGGACAGTCCGTCCGACCACAGAAAAACAAAGTAAACGTACGTAACAACGAAAGAACAAAATGTTGAATGAATGGAACTTATTTGTTTGTCAGTAAAGCGAACTCTAACCACGCGGGCAGACCTTGGGAAAGGGTACTGGAATCTGCAACCAATCCC
>JAHPZR010032739.1:7500-20211 GCA_019787425.1 Platygyra sinensis | reverse complement strand
ATTTCGTCACATCTCGGGCAACACGCAATGGTGTCCTTCGAATGTCTGTTAATTGAACAATAAAAATGCGTCTTAGGAAGTTCTTGGGTCAATTTTGACTTTGACCATGAGTGGCACCTTTGCAAAAGCATATCATACCTACGACATGTATAACCCAACACCCTCCTCCATAATACCTACATCTTTTGTCGGTGTTGACTAGGTTCGACTGTGATCAAAATAGTTTTTCAGCTTGATCTTAAATAAATTCGGCATGGTCGTTTCGTTTAATTCAATTTAAAGTGCAAGGAACGGTTTCGAGGTCCACCTGAATATTACTGAAAATTGACTCACAGCTGTGTTTTATCAGGTGTATATTATACTCGGTGGTATGTTTTAAAACTTGACTTAGTCGCTATTTGCTGTTTGAACGGCTGTCTTTAAATTAAAATAATCAAAGAAATGAATCCCTGGGTCCAGTAAAGTGAATATTTCAAGTTCGCCAAGAGATTGTTACTCCGGAACTTGTTCCATTTTTCTAGTTGTTTTAATTTCGCCTTGGTTTCGCACAGGTCACGGTCAATTAAGAAAGAGTGAAGTCGATATGATGATCCCAAAATCGATGCAACAGATGTAAATACCCACCTTTACTAGCCCTGATCATCCCAAAGGAAACAGCATGTAAAATTCCACAAACACTGGCCTGATTGAAGTGGTGTTATTTTTGTGGTTAAGAGGACTTTCTTATTAGGACTTTTGTTTCTCGTTAAAGTTAAATACAATTAATTCCACCGCAAGTGAGCCACTTAACACTCTTGCCCATGCAGTTTCCTTTTTATACACGTTAACTAAGTTGAATAAGAGCCGGTTGAGCCGACTCTTGTTTTAGGCTTGAGCCCGGCAATGCACGATCCTCCAAGTTTTCTTTCTTCACAAAAATTGCCCATTAGGTAGTCAGCGCGGGCACGAAGTGCAAGGCGAAAATAAATCCGCCTGTAGTCACAATGCTCTTCAAACCGTTCTCCCAATGTACGGTTCTTACTCACTGACTGCTTTAAACCACGTGACATCAGATGTGAGAAAAATAGAACGTTTCCTGTTCTAAATTTGCTTCCACATATTGATTTTTTGAAGGATAATAAAAACAATGCATCGAAACATTATCAGAGAAGAAAGGTGTTTTGGGTCAGCCACCGACAGCTTTCTGGAAAAGATTGATTTATCAGTTTTTTTCCGGACGATTCACTTGTTAGTGAACGGCGGCGAAAGATGTCATGTTCTTATCGTCAATGCGTTGTGAGCAATCAATCACTGAAGAACTCGTTCTCGAACTCAATGAGTTAATCCCTAATGGTCCTAATGTCTGACTTCAAAGACTTTAAATCACTTTTTACGATTTCTTTTCCAGAATTTACACGAGTCGTTATTACATGAATTGCACAGCACTTGTGCAATGAACTCAGCGGTATACACAAGTAAATTCCTGATACTCCATCCAAACAATCGAGGGCACACTAAAGACCGTGCAACAAACTTTATGGCCATAGATTCACATAAATTCTTAATAGAGGATCCATGAGGGCGAAGAGCTGCAAGTCGGACTTAATATTTAATCTTCTCGCACTCAAACAAAGAAGTTTCTGATTAAGCTAAACCAAGTAATCGAATGTTATCACACGACTCTGTCGAAAGTGCGTGCTGCTAAGAGCCATAAAGTAACTATTTTAGTAGACTATGTTTTTTTGCTTACAAACTTGAAAAATCAAGGCGAGCTGCTTTAAAGCTTCGATTTTTCGCTGCTCGGATCGGGTGTTCAGAATAGACACCAATAGGGCTCTTGGCCACGTTCGATATCTTAGTATTCTAACATGGCTCCGAGGCTTTCATGACAAAATTAAAACTTTTTAAGTTCCTTTTGTTGCTTAATCCCAAAAAGAGACTTAATTACAAAGATAACACCACCAAATATAGAATTTTGTCCCGAAAGCCTCAAAGCCATGATAGAATATTGATGTATCGAACGTGGCATATTTGTCCTTCTCTTAGGAGTGAGAAACCTACGAAGCGACAACTCACAAAAGTGGCTCGTGTCATCAAGGAAGCGGTCACACATCAAGTGATACACTGTGGAATTATGGTGAGGTATATTTATTAAGAAGTTGATAGCATTTTTACTTTCTAAAAGCAAACGTAAATGGCAGATATGCTACTTTACCGACGTTTCTCATGCATATGTCCATCTTCTCTGTTCAACGTACCTGAAAGGACTAAATAGGACTCTTTGGAGACTGACTAAAACTAAATAACTGTCTTCAACAGTAATGTCTTCAACAGTAATCTCTAAACACAAATAAAGTATAAGATATGGAAATGGCAGATTTGGCTTCAGACGTTGTCTAGTTTCAAGCGGAAAGTCTCGATATTTGGTTGTAAGCATTTTTAAAACAGCCTTACCAAACCTGCTATTAATTATCTCAAGGTTCGAATATAAACAAAATAATTATCTAACTACTCGGCGTTTTACCGCGTTTTAATTTACAAATACTGCCCTACCCCCTCCCCCTCCCCCCCCCCCCTTGCGCGCTAAAAAACGTGCAAAATTACATTTCCAAGCCACTACATATCAAAAAGTTCCTAAAAAAGGCATTCAACTGGATCTTTGTCATATTGCTGGAAAATAGTCTATTAATGGTCTGAATATGAAAAGTTTTAGCCCCAAGCCAAAACAAAATCACTTAATCTGACAGATTATTGTCAGTCAGTCAGTCTCTGGAGCCCTCAAGGGTCGAAAGTGGGATCTTCTTAATTGTGCAGCAGCCCTGAATCAGCTCTTCTATTTCAAGGAATTTTCTATCGAGGCCTTCATTCTTTGATTTTAGAGAGAGATGCTGAAGTTGTGCGTCACTCTTAAGTTGAGCTAGCTCATTTACCATCTCATCTGTTTTCTCCTTTGTCTTCTTAGCAAGATCCTCCAGTTCCCGTCTTATCATCCTTAAAAGATCGACAATGATGGGCACTTTTCTTTCTTCTTCTTTGGCTTGGGACTCCCACATCTGCATTACTAGGTGATCAAGCTCAGACTCAATGGAGGCCAACGCAATATTTGAAGACTGATCACCCCTTGGTCTGTCGTCAAAGAAAAACATCATTTTTAGTCGCTTGAAAGAATAACTCAGTTTGCTTTCCAATGCTTGTGATGCCCCTTTAGCATTTTGCAGATGATTACGTATTTCCTGCACTTCCTTCTTAAATGTTTCGCAGTCAGCGTCGACAGTTTCCTTCATCTCCTTTATATCATTTAAAGCCATCGCGATAATCAGTTGCTCAAGTTCAAGATCGCTGCTACGTGAGGCTTTTTCCCTTGTGACTTGGCGGTAAATCTGCTGTTCACCTGGGATCTCTGTACTGGGATGCATCTAAATAAACAGACTCTGAATTAATATTGACAAACAGTACTCACAGTATTTACTCAAAACTCAGCGCTGTTGTAGTGGCGGGATGATTTCACTCTATCACTCTCCCACTGTTTACTGGGTCACTTCCTGTTAATCATTTAGAACCCCGGGGGAACTCGCATTTGAGAATTTATTTTCCTCTTAGTGAACTTAATATCATTCATATCGTTAAGTTTATCTGTAGCCTCTAGTCATAACTGTTGTCAATTATTATTTGTAATACCTTTAGTTTATCAGTGGTCTCCAGTCATTGTTGTCAATGTTAGTTCCTTTAGTTCTATTGTTGCCCCAAGTTATATTAAGTTATATTTAATTGTACTTAGTTTTATTTATTCACTATAAACATAGCCGGCCTGTAAGATCGTCAGTAACCACACGCCATGTTGGATAGAAGTGTTTTAATGCGGCATCACGTGATACAATGTAGGCTCGCATTACGTGCAGAAGTACGGATACTACATCCTTCCCAAACTAACAAAAGCTTGTAGCTCTAGCAAAGTTCAATCCGATAACAAAACTTAAATCCACTCTTAAGTTAACACATAGTCCTTCAAGTATGAAGGCTTGCACCTCTCCTGTCTGGGTCTCATCACTGCTGATCTGTTCACTGGTTGGTTATATTCTGCTCCTTGTTCTGATTCAGTTTCTTGTTCTGGTATTATCTCTGCACCGGGTGGCTCCATTGGCTTCTCTGCATTTGCCGTCATATCTTGCGGGTCAGGTGGTGCACTGGGTGGAGTCTCCTTTTCTGGGATCTCAATGTCTGGAACTGCCTGTGGTGTTTGTACTTCCTCATTCTTCTCTGGTTCATCAGTGGTGTTGATAACTGCATTTGCTAGCTTAAATTGACTGGCATCTAGGCAAACTGTTCGTTTATCTGTCACACGCCTGGCTGCTACTTGGGAACCACGAATGCTGCACACGACATAGAACACGTGTTCTCAGTCTCTCCTTGGCCCATTTGATTGCCAAAGCGTCTTTCTCGGTTTGACTGTACCTCTTCTCGGTTTCTGTCATTGTTCGGCTGATGAAGTGTACCGGTTGTAGGCCTCTGTCTGTCTTCTGGAGCAGGGCTGCCTATAAACCTTCACTGAAACTTGCTTCTGTACGAAGGATTATGGGTTTGCTTGGTTCAAAGAAGGCCATGGTCTTTTCACTTGAGATGGTGTCTTGTATCGTTCTGAATGCTTCCTCTTCTTGTTTACCCCAGTGAAATTTGGTTTCTTTCCTGATTAGCTGGTACAGCGGTGCTGCTATGGCTGCATAGTTCTGAATGAAGTTGTCCAAGTAGCCTGCCATTCCCGGGAAACTTCGTACTGCTTCTTTGTTCTCAGGTACTCCACACTCTGACTGCTCTTACTTTGTCAGGTGATGGCTTCAGTCCATCCTTGGTGAAAACATGTCCGAAAACTCAAATTGTTCCACTCCATTTTTCTCTGTTAAAGGTGATTCCGTAATCTCTTGCTCGCTTTAGGACGGTCTTCAGTACTTCTCTATGTTCTGTCTGGTCTCTTCCTCCCAGGAGTATGTCATCTCTTTGGTTTAAGCAGTGGTGTATTTCCCCGAAGATTCTGAACATGGCTTCGTCAAAGACATCTTGTGATGATTTCGCTCCGAACACCAGTCGTTTGGGTCTGTAAATCCCCCAAGGTATGCTGAATGTTGCTACTTTTCTTGTGGAGGGGTCTAGAGCTAGCTGGTGGTAACCTTGTCTGAGATACAGCTTCATAAAGATCTTACAATCGTGTAGACGGTAGATGAAGTCTTCTACTCTTGGTGATTAGACGCGCGGACTTCGCTTCATGGACTGGTTTGGAATTCTCCACGTCGATGCTTGCTCTGATCTTGTGAGACTTTAACTCTTCACTCTTCATCTCTGTGAATTTTGGTTTGAGTTGAACTACTAGTGGTGAACACCAGGTAATCGCCTCTCCATCTGGAACTTTCTCGAATATCTCCTCCTTCACTCCCTGGTCCGGCCAATCTTTAAGTGGTTTCTGTAGGTGGTGCAGAGCGCGGTTTCTGAGCCACAGGTTTTGCATCGGTTTCCATTTCTAGCTTGACTTCAATCTTCTTGCCTGTATTTTTTTCCCGAAAGCAGCCGATTCCTTGGAATACATCGCTGTATTCCCAAAATACTGTTTCAATGCTGTCATCCGGTGTTTTCACAGTTTTGATTCTCAGCTCATTGGTTTCTTTAAGTGTTCCTTCTGGATCAATTTTGAGCATTCCAAGTTCCAACAGTGTTCTTCTACTTAGGAGTGGTGGAGAGTCCATCTTCCCTTGGATCACTAAGAAGTTGCTCTGTGTGCCTCGGTTCTTGTTCCGCAATGTGATAGTGAATTTGCCTTTGACTGTTACATCAGATTGAAGTGTCTTCAGTGTGTCTCTGCTGGGCTCAAGTTCCTTAATTTCTTGTGATCTGTGCTTGAGGGCCTTGAACTGATATTCATCCATCACATTTGCGCTTGCTCCACTATCTGATTCAACGAAAGCATCAATGTCTCCAATACGGATTAGTACGGTGTCTTGATTTGGGCCTGATCTTATCTTCTTCACTCGGTGTAGGTGTTGTGCTGTCTCCTGAAGGTAGATGAAATCATCATCTGAGTCACTGCTTGTCTCCTCAGCCTCTGTTGTTTTCTTGATTCGCTCTCTCTTGGTCTCCTTGGATCCCTCTTGGAGTTGGGCACCATGAGTTCTGCAACATGACGGATAATGGTTGCACTTGCCACACTTCAAACACTATTGTCCGTATGCTGGGCAGTTTCGGCCTGGAGGGTGTGCTCCTGTCTTTCCACAGTAACCACAGCTTTTGTCATTCTTTTCCTCTTCTTTCTTGTGGTCTCGTTTTCCGGGAGATCGCGGCGGTTTCTTCTTCGAGTTTCTTCTTCTGCGCCACTTGCCACTCTTCGGCAGAGAATCTTCTGACCCATGCCCGACTTTCGATATCTTGAAATCATCTTTCATATCTTTGACTTGCTGATTGATATCTTCTCTTTGACCTCTTTGGCTTGCTTCCTCAAGGAATTGATCGAGGTTCCATTTCTTCTGAATGCTTCTTTTAACGAGCTCGCTATCCTTGATGGTTGGCATTAAGTGTCTCAGTATTCTGTCATCTGTTTGCTCGCCGAACTCGCAATCCTTTGATTTTTCGCGCAGTCGCGCCGAGTATGTGACAACACTCTCTCCTGCGATTTGCTTTTTGCTTGTTAAACGTGTACCTGGCGTGATGCTTGTTCTTTTTTGGTAAGAAATGGTTGTTTAGCTTTCTTTTCAGCTTCTTGTAATCATCGTCTCCGACCACTGGCGTTGTCTCTGGTAAGTTACGCGCAAGTTTCTTGATTTCTTTGCCACCATAAATCTTCAGGGAATTCACGCGGTCTCTTATTTCTGTGATTTCGAAATGCGATGTTTCGTCCTCGAAATCTTCTGAGTACTCTTATTTCTACCGGATTCAGCGCGTGTCCTTCGGCTCCTTCTTGGCCTGGCGTATCTGGCATGATTTCTTATCGAGCAGGTGGTCTTTTCGCGAGTTCGCTTCGGCGTTTCTTGCGTTCTTTTCTTCTTCTTTCGTCTAAATTTCCGGTCGCTTGAGTGCTTTGAGGTCTTAGCCGTAGATTACGCCACTAATTTTCTCTTCCCTGCTTCTAGTTTTCTTGTTGTAATCCGCAATCCTCGTCGCCAAATGTAAGTTCGTCAGTGAACACACGCCGTGTTGGATAAAACTGTTTTAATGCCTTATCACGTGATACAATGTAGGCTCGCACTACGTGCGGAGGAACGGATACTACATCGCCTAGATTAGCTTTCCTAGCCTCGGGTATGTAATAATTGTACTTTTACCTAAAAACGTAATAAAAATAAATGTGTATGTGTATGTTTAGAACAAAACAAAAATAGGAATGAAAAAAGAATCCAGTTGTACTTGCTTTACTGATGGAACAAGAAGCCATATAATTGTCTCGGACGAGGATCACCGATAACTTCGTGAAAGTTTTCAACGGTGTTACATCTCCTCGTGTATTCTCTTACCGTTGCGTTTTGCCAGTGGGCTTTAAATTTAACTTAATCTACGGACTAAAACCTCAAGTCAGTGGCATCAAAACTTTCACTGTTTACAGACGATCCATTTTTCCAAGTTGAGTGGCTCAAAGCTTCTTTGATTGATGTGGGGGTTATTCGAAAATGGCTCTGATAGCAATATTTCTTCTGTCATGCAGTGGCGCTTATTTGAGGGCGGCACATATTCGAGATAATTCTGTATCCAAAAAAAGAACCCAAAAAACGTACTTAATATTTCAACACTCACTCAACGTTTAATAAAGCCAATAAACGAGACCATCAAACTAACTTGACATAGTGTTGAAGAAATGCAAAAAAAAAATAATAATAACACACATTCATAATTATTTTAAGCAAACTCTTCCTTGATATTTGCCTGACGAACTCAAACACCATTTTCGTGTTATGAGAGAAACTTGCAAACTTTTTATCGCGGGTGAGTACCAAACCGGGCGAACTGACCAGCAGCAAATTGGACAATCAGATGCAGACAATCAGATCCTAACGTTTTTGTGGAGGATAGGCAACAAGAACAGGCTCGAACTGTGGCAAATCAATTCGCATCCAGTGTAGTGTCGACTCGCAACCATCTTGTAGCTTTGGTCCGGGCAACATTCACGACAAGGGGAACTAGGGCCGAGATCATACCGGGTAGAAATGTAACAGAGAATTTCCGGAGTTTCTGAATTTCCAGAAAAAAGGACAACCACGAGAGGTTGACCGAAATTTTCGAAACGAACTTCGGGAACCTTTCTGTTCAATCCGATTTCGAACCGGAATTTCCGGAAATTTTGGTCGAATGGAACGCGCCCTTTGCGATCTCGCTTGCCTTCTACGTTTCGTTCAGCTCAATGGATACGCGCCACCAATTTTGCAGTCTTTTACATTCCTGCACTTCATTTAGATGAAACTGTAATGTCCACATCAAACAAGTATTTCATTCACAATTGTTCGTGGTCTGTGCCCTTTGATCTGAAAAATAAACAAGATCTTCCCTAATAGTCCTAATGTCTGGCTTCAAAGACTGTATGTAGATCACTTTTTAGGATGAATTTCTTTTCCAGAATTTGCACGCGTCGTAATTACATGAGTTGCACAGCATTTTTGTAATGAACTACGCACGGTAAATTCCTAATCTCCCTCCTAAAACTCTAGGGCACACTTAAGACCGTACAACAAACTTTTATGACCATTTATGACCATAAGTTCTTAATAGAGGATCCATGAGGGGGCAAGAGCTGCAAGCCGGACTTGCCTACCTAATCTAAAATCAACAACTCAAACATGTCTAAGAAGGAGAGCTTGTTACCTTGCTCAACCTCCTTGGTGAACTGTATGTTCGCGTTAACAGAATGGTCGTGGAATTCTTGCACGTAATCCTTCTTAAGGCACGCATGGCTGTCGTCCACGTATCGGGTACCACCATCGAGGGGAATGAGTAGCTGTGGAGATTGCTCTTTCTTCTACGTACTCCATAACCAAGTTAGCCACTACCGCTAACTTGGTTATGATTACGTGCAAGAGTTCCACGACCATCGATCTGAATTCTGTTAACGCGAACATACAGTTCACCAAAGAGGTTGAGCAAGGTAACAAGCTCTCCTTCTTAGACACTACAACAACCAGAGTACGTGGTCACATACAGGTCAGTGTGTACAGAAAACCAACACACACAGATAAGTACCTCGACTACAACTCTCACCACCCTTCGCAGCACAAGAGGTTAGTCGTCAATACACTCCTTCACAGGGCCCAAGAAATTCCATCCACGAATGCAGAGCGCTCTAGAGAGAGGAGACACGTCATCAAAGTGCTAAGGGACAACAACTACCCTCTGAGTTTTATCCGGAGTTGCAAGTCCTATCACAACTCCCTCCGCCAAGATTCGAGTACCAACGACTCTTCCAGCGCTAACGCATCGACAGCGTCACCTTTTGTTGTTCTCCCGTATGTCAGAGGCGTCTCTCAGAGAATTTCGCGAGTATTACGTAACAACGGCGTTAAAGTGGGTTACAAACCTTTCCGTGTTCCGCGCACGTGTTTCCCAAGACCAAAGGACAAACCCTCTTCCTTGCAGTGCAGAGGTGTTGTTTACAAAGTCGGTTGCGTGGATTGCAATTTCGTATAGTATGGACAGACTGACAGAGCCTTGCAAACAAGGTTAAAAGAACATAAAAGGGCCGTTCGGGTTGGAGACAACAATTCCAAAGTTGCGCAGCACGCGAACCAATATGTTCATAGTATAGACTTTGACCATGCGACAATTGTAGACAGGGCTAGCAATTTTCACGAGAGACTTTTTCTCGAGGCCTGGTATTCGAAGAGAGACAACAACGAGGGAAACGAACACATTGACATTCCAGATGTTTATGAATCCCTCGCGTAATCACGCGCAGCGGTCGTTATAGCACGCGCAAAACTGTGAACCGTTAGAAAGCCGTCACTCAGTTGGCTTTTTTTAAAAAAACCGATGAAGGCCGAAGTTGTTCGGTCAAAACGTCTTTGAAGTTTATTAACGTCGTTTCAAACGTTAAATAAGTCAGTGTCAAGCACAAATTTTAACTCTGAAGTAATCCAATGTTATCACACAACTCTGTCGTAAAGTGCGTGCTGCTTAGAGCCATAAAGTAGATATTTTAGTAGACTATGTTCTTTTGTTTACAAACTTGATAAATCTATGCGATCTGCTATTGAGCTTAACTTCTATTTTTCGTTGCTCGGATCGGGTGTTCAGAATAGGCCCCGTTTGATCGATATCTTAATACTAACCTGGCTCAGACGCTTTCATGACTAAATTACAATTTTTAAAGTTTCTTTTGTGCCTTAATCCCCAAAAGAGACTTTTAATACAAAGAAAACACCACCAAATATAGAATTTTGTCCTGAAAGCTTCGGAGCCATGATAGAATATTATTAGGGACTTTAAGATATGGTACGGCGAGGCAGTAGTACGGCGGCAAATAGTGAAGATCACTTCCGGTGACGTCATGTCGCGTGTTCCACTACGGCTTTCCCGCCGTAGCCTTGCTTTCTACTACGGGAAAGTGTCTAGTTTCACATACTCTTCACTACGAGAGTATAAGCCTGCTGTTTACTGCTCATTTTAACGCTTTTTTCACTGTTTGAACAGCCTAGCTCGAAGATAAAGTATTCAATCATAAAAATCCGTTGGAAGATAATTGTTTCTGTGTGATTTGTACAGAAGATTTCAACGATTTAAACACCTACCGTAAGCGACAGTCCGGCACATTTTGTTGACCGGTCTGAACAGCCGCAGATAAGAAAGCTCTGTTTCTACTAAGGTGAGCTGTTCAATATGTATTTTATTAGAATTGAAAGCTACGTATTTTCGGACTTATCACATTGTACGAACACCCTATCCGTGCGGAAATCGAGCCTTTTATCATTGTTCAGCTTACTTTGTTTTGTGGTTGGAATTATATAGCTGTTCTAAATGCAGCTGAGAGGCAAATATAAGTTTTGGGAGATGTAAGATCGACACAATAGAAGGAAATCATTGTCATTGATAAACCCTTTGTCGTATGAAAGTAGAATAAAGTCGAACGTATCCATTTTTGTAAAGACACGTAGATGCTGAACGCCCCGTTGCCGTACAGCGAATCTTAATCTGTTTGAAGTTTGCGGAGGGAACGGAGTTGTCAGCCTAGTCCCTCACGGCCGAAGTAGCCGTAGTGGCAGCCCGCCGTAGTGTATCTTGATGTATCGAACGTGGCATTTTGTCCTTCTCTTAGGAGTGAGAAACCTAGGAAGCGACAACTCGCAAAAATGACTCGTTTCAGCAAGGAAGCGGTCAAAACGCAACGGTGAGAGAATACACGAGGGGATGTAACACCGGTGAAAGCATTCAAGAAGTTATCGGTGATCCTCGCCCGAAACAATTATATGGATTCTTGTTCGATCAGTAAAGCAAGTATAATTGGATTCTTTTTTTCATTTTTGTTCTACACATACACATACACGTACATTTTATTACGTTTTTACGTAAAAGTACAATTATTACATGCCCGCGGGTAGGAAAGCTAATCTAGGCGGGTCATGTTTATAGTTTATAAAACTAAGTACAACTAAATATAACTTAGTATAACTTAGGGCAACAATAGAACTAAAGGAACTAAAATTGACAACAATGACTGGAGATCACTGATAAACTAACGGTATTGCAAATAATAATTGACAACATAGAGAGAGACTACAGATGCACTTAACGATTTGAATCATATTAATATTAACTAAGAGGAAAAATAAATTCAGCTTTACTTTTTTGAATGAATTCTGGAAGATCAATATAACAGTCTTTTGAAGCTAGAATTTCAAAAACTGTTTGTTTTATTTTCGTCTTAAAGGCATAAGTTTTCTTTAATCCACAGACTAAAACCTCAAGTCAGTGGAATCAAATTTTCCAAGTTAAGTGGCTCATAGTCACTTTGATTGATGTGGGGGTTTTTCGAGGATGGCTCTGACAAAGCATACTTACTTTATTGGAGTCTCATACATTTTACATCGACATTAGTCCAAATATTTCTCCTGTCAAGCAGTGGCGCTTATTTGAGGGCGGCACATATTCGAGTAAATTTGGTATCCTAAACAAAAACTTACTTAATATTTGAATACTCGCTCAACGTTTAATAAAATCAATGAACTAAACCATCAAACCAATTGGTTAATAGCGCTTCCTCTGGGTCTATAAAACAATGACTATGTTAACTTTTAGTGTACCGTAAAACTTAAATTATAAGCCCGGAGTTATACAACTTCATACGGGGTTTTACACGGGCTCATATATGGGGGAGATATCCGGGAGGGGTTTACTACCAGTATCGAGAAAAACGTTCTAACAGGAAACAAAAGGCAAGATTAGAGAAATAACATAATACCCCTTGTACAGAGGTCACTGTATAGAACGTATAAGACACAAATGAAGACTTTGGAAAGTAGAAACCAGTTTAAAAGATGTCCTGCGTGCCGACTTTTGATAAGTGTGAAACTGTTCCTCTATTAATATTTTACGAGTTGTCCTGTTCATGTGCTGTGTATATTAAGACATATGCCCTGATGTAATATATTTCATTATGCCTTTCAATTGACTTGTTAGATCGTTTTAAACTTTGTTTAGTACTTGGCTAGTGCCCATCAAAGACGTAATTCGTTTGTTGTGCGCGCATGCCAGTACAGATTGTACAGCAGTTGTAAC
>JAHPZR010032739.1:0-2500 GCA_019787425.1 Platygyra sinensis | reverse complement strand
CGAGGATCACCGATAACTTCTTGAATGCTTTCACCGGTGTTACATCCCCTCGTGTATTCTCTCACCGTTGCGTTTTGACCGCTTCCTTGCTGAAACGAGTCATTTTTGCGAGTTGTCGCTTCCTAGGTTTCTCACTCCTAAGAGAAGGACAAAATGCCACGTTCGATACATCAAGATACACTACGGCGGGCTGCCACTACGGCTACTTCGGCCGTGAGGGACTAGGCTGACAACTCCGTTCCCTCCGCAAACTTCAAACAGATTAAGATTCGCTGTACGGCAACGGGGCGTTCAGCATCTACGTGTCTTTACAAAAATGGATACGTTCGACTTTATTCTACTTTCATACGACAAAGGGTTTATCAATGACAATGATTTCCTTCTATTGTGTCGATCTTACATCTCCCAAAACTTATATTTGCCTCTCAGCTGCATTTAGAACAGCTATATAATTCCAACCACAAAAACAAAGTAAGCTGAACAATGATAAAAGGCTCGATTTCCGCACGGATAGGGTGTTCGTACAATGTGATAAGTCCGAAAATACGTAGCTTTCAATTCTAATAAAATACATATTGAACAGCTCACCTTAGTAGAAACAGAGCTTTCTTATCTGCGGCTGTTCAGACCGGTCAACAAAATGTGCCGGACTGTCGCTTACGGTAGGTGTTTAAATCGTTGAAATCTTCTGTACAAATCACACAGAAACAATTATCTTCCAACGGATTTTTATGATTGAATACTTTATCTTCGAGCTAGGCTGTTCAAACAGTGAAAAAAGCGTTAAAATGAGCAGTAAACAGCAGGCTTATACTCTCGTAGTGAAGAGTATGTGAAAACTAGACACTTTCCCGTAGTAGAAAGCAAGGCTACGGCGGGAAAGCCGTAGTGGAACACGCGACATGACGTCACCGGAAGTGATCTTCACTATTTGCCGCCGTACTACTGCCTCGCCGTACCATATCTTAAAGTCCCTAATAATATTCTATCATGGCTCCGAAGCTTTCAGGACAAAATTCTATATTTGGTGGTGTTTTCTTTGTATTAAAAGTCTCTTTTGGGGATTAAGGCACAAAAGAAACTTTAAAAATTGTAATTTAGTCATGAAAGCGTCTGAGCCAGGTTAGTATTAAGATATCGATCAAACGGGGCCTATTCTGAACACCCCGATCCGAGCAACGAAAAATAGAAGTTAAGCTCAATAGCAGATCGCATAGATTTATCAAGTTTGTAAACAAAAGAACATAGTCTACTAAAATATCTACTTTATGGCTCTAAGCAGCACGCACTTTACGACAGAGTTGTGTGATAACATTGGATTACTTCAGAGTTAAAATTTGTGCTTGACACTGACTTATTTAACGTTTGAAACGACGTTAATAAACTTCAAAGACGTTTTGACCGAACAACTTCGGCCTTCATCGGTTTTTTTAAAAAAAGCCAACTGAGTGACGGCTTTCTAACGGTTCACAGTTTTGCGCGTGCTATAACGACCGCTGCGCGTGATTACGCGAGGGATTCATAAACATCTGGAATGTCAATGTGTTCGTTTCCCTCGTTGTTGTCTCTCTTCGAATACCAGGCCTCGAGAAAAAGTCTCTCGTGAAAATTGCTAGCCCTGTCTACAATTGTCGCATGGTCAAAGTCTATACTATGAACATATTGGTTCGCGTGCTGCGCAACTTTGGAATTGTTGTCTCCAACCCGAACGGCCCTTTTATGTTCTTTTAACCTTGTTTGCAAGGCTCTGTCAGTCTGTCCATACTATACGAAATTGCAATCCACGCAACCGACTTTGTAAACAACACCTCTGCACTGCAAGGAAGAGGGTTTGTCCTTTGGTCTTGGGAAACACGTGCGCGGAACACGGAAAGGTTTGTAACCCACTTTAACGCCGTTGTTACGTAATACTCGCGAAATTCTCTGAGAGACGCCTCTGACATACGGGAGAACAACAAAAGGTGACGCTGTCGATGCGTTAGCGCTGGAAGAGTCGTTGGTACTCGAATCTTGGCGGAGGGAGTTGTGATAGGACTTGCAACTCCGGATAAAACTCAGAGGGTAGTTGTTGTCCCTTAGCACTTTGATGACGTGTCTCCTCTCTCTAGAGCGCTCTGCATTCGTGGATGGAATTTCTTGGGCCCTGTGAAGGAGTGTATTGACGACTAACCTCTTGTGCTGCGAAGGGTGGTGAGAGTTGTAGTCGAGGTACTTATCTGTGTGTGTTGGTTTTCTGTACACACTGACCTGTATGTGACCACGTACTCTGGTTGTTGTAGTGTCTAAGAAGGAGAGCTTGTTACCTTGCTCAACCTCTTTGGTGAACTGTATGTTCGCGTTAACAGAATTCAGATCGATGGTCGTGGAACTCTTGCACGTAATCATAACCAAGTTAGCGGTAGTGGCTAACTTGGTTATGGAGTACGTAGAAGAAAGAGCAATCTCCACAGCTACTCATTCCCCTCGATGGTGGTACCCGATACGTGGACGACAGCCATGC
>JAHPZR010032738.1:0-37218 GCA_019787425.1 Platygyra sinensis | reverse complement strand
GTTTATGGCTGTTGGAATTTTGCTTAAAAATTGTAAGCGACGCGTGACGTTTCATCAAGGCCCAATAAGTGACAATAGGTTTACCTCTGCAGATGCTGCTTAGTTTTGTTTGTGTAAAAATCCAATAATTTGTGTGTTGTCGATGAATGAGCGCCCGCCGATGAGTGTTTTTTTACAGTCAGTATAAAACATGACAAATTGGACCTCCGCACTTTGGTGTGAAAACGTACATCGAACTCATATGATATCTTTTAGTTTTTTGAACAGCTTTGAGGTTGACAAATGGCTGAGAACATATTAAATGCCTAGCTAAAAATATGTGAATACAGCAGAAATAATCAGAAGAGTTACGATAACGCTTTTAATCAACTCGAATAAAGATTACGATTTTGTTGATTGAGTTATCAAAACTCTTTGTCTGTTTTGTTTTCGCAGTGTAAAGTTTCACTATGTGAAAGAAGCACACATGAATTGATGTTAGTACCTTTTGGCGTTGGTGAAAATTGTTGTTCTCAGCACAAAAGACAACGAAACAAATCTTTTTTAAGACTTGTTGACAATTGAAAACAACGACTTATGCAGACTTGAAAGTCCACAGAGTCCACACTCTGCACTATGTAAACGAGCTACTCGTACTCAAAAACTTTTGCAAACACGCCAAACGAGCAGAAACAATAAGAAACTATCAAAAACAGTTTTGGTTATGATTAATTATAAGCATTGTTTGGGAAACTCACAAATTAACTCGATACCGGAGTAAAGAGTAACTTTTCTCTACAGAACAAACTCAGAAGTTAACACGTACAGCTGGCGCGAGCAGATATTATTCATTCACAGCGCGAAATTAAAGAAATTTTCGACCCTGAAAAATTCACCTTTTCCATCGAGTCGGAGCGTGCCTTATTCCCTGCCATCACCGTGAAAAATCGGCAAGAGAATCTCGCAACTCTCACCATTTGATCACGCAACGGACCACATCCACGCGAGAACCCACGACACGTGCGTGGATCAGCGCGGATATATGACGTCAGGATGGCGAAATTTGTTCTAAAAATAGAAAAAGTCTCCCATATCATGGGTGCGCGCTGATCTCAAGACTTACGTCCACGATTATGGCTCCTGCTTCTTGGCGTTAACCGTGCCCTGGACTTGACTTTTGTTCCCAAGTCCTACAAAATGACCGCCAAACCTGCCATGACCCATCGGGTCATATTTTGCTCGCTGATTCTCCGCGGTAATCCACAAGAACATACTTAAGAACAGTTTTTTTCTGTTATCAGCGAGGGTGGTGCAAACTAACCAACGGTAAAACATTCTTGAGTCGGTTAAGTCTACTGAAAAGCTTTGCGGGTTTCTTACCTTTTTCTGTTCCATTTCTATACTAGCATCCATGACGTGATCCAGTGAATCAGCAAACGCATGGCGGAATTCTATATCTGATTTTAACGGATTTAACAGCGAGTAAGAGAACTCGTCCACAGAGTTGGCCAATTTTGTTATCTCTTCTTCGTCCGGTCCTTTTTTGTCTGCTCTCCGACGCAGCGCAGAGCTTGCCTGACAAATAAATACCTAATGGTTATCATTCACCTCGCACACAAACGGCGTAACCCATATATAGTTTATGTGCTGGCGGCTCTTAAATGACGAGACCGTTTTGAACTTTCATTTACCACGCTGTTCAATCAGTAATATGTTGAAATTTATACGAGTGTTTTTTCGGAGGGGAGTCACATCTGATCTATTCACAGCTGGTCTCTCCTATCAAAATATAACGAAGCACGAGAAATTATCAGCAAAATTTTCAAGATCACAGTAAAATATCCAAAATAAGTCTTCCATATATATCTGCAGGTTTATGACAAATATACGTTATTTGCCAAAGTGTCTATATATCTTGGGGATGCTCGCCGTCTCTTTCAGCGGGGTGTAAAAATTACTAATTTTCATCTCACTTAGGGCGTCCGAAACATCACCAACAGAGTGTTCTGTCCGTTTTCAGATCAGTGGTATCTTCAAGAATTCAAATAAGGCTTGAGCAAGGCCCAGCTTGGTCTCTCTAGGGGGTTAATTCAAATTTTCCGTACAGCATCCGGGAACTTTTCGCATAGGAGTCTTCTTAAAAGGCTCTATATATCCTGTACCTTCATTGCCATATACAATGTATTAGTCTTGCATTTTGTTAAAGCTCGTGGGTTAAGCCTCTCCGTTATTTCTTCTACATCCCCTCTCTTGATCGTATCCATCAGAGACTTCTCGAATTCTATGAAAGAATAAACAGTTTTAAGTATAACCACTGCTTTAAAAAATAGTGAGGATATTTATTACACCTCTTATTAGATGTTTATTTAAATTAATAAGATTTCAGATCCGAACAGTCAAAAATCTTGGAATTAAGTTTAGTCTCAGTCTAAAAATTACACATTCTTTTAAAGTAAGAGTGCATTACTAAAACACAAAGTGATCATTTTCGAATATTTGCTATTTTGTGTTAAATAAAAAAAAAACAACATCTACACAACATGCCTCAACTAGTTTTAGCCGGAGACCGAGATTAAGCTGATAGCAAAATGATCTTCAGCAGAAGCTGTAATCTTCCTATGTTACACGATGATAATTCCAGGCAATAGACTGGGATATCATGATAAGCCTCCAAAGATCGACACACCTATGACCTCTGAGATTGTAAAGAAAGAATCCTGTCTCTGTCGGCTACCTACATTTATTAAAAACTAGATCATTGGATAATGTAATTCGAGAGTTTTCATTGGCTAATTCATCATGGTTTATGAGCCATTATACCACGATCTACAAAAATGGCGAGCATATGCGTGATTTTTTGGGCCTTTTTGTTTTTAATAAAACAATTATTCCACTCGCGCTTGTTGAGCCAGTATGAGATGATTATAGCCAACTCGGCGCTACGCGCCTCGTTGGCTATCTATCATCTCATATCCAACGCGCGCTCATGGAATAATTGTTAAATATTTGAAACAATTACCGTTTTCGACTATTTTCCTGTGTAAAAAACGCACTCAAGAGAATAGCGAAGCGCGCGAGTGACGTCATGACTCAGACAAGACTCAGACAAACAAACTGGAATGGTGAATGATTTTGAAGATTTCTTTAAGAGCAAAAGCCAGTGTTCCTTAAACACTTGTGAAACAAAAATTTCGCTTATATTCCCTGTATTTCCCTCAGAACAAGCTTATGTCGACTGAGTCTCGCGGGGAATTCAGTGATTTGCATTCTATTTTTAGACTTCGCGCGCTTCGCTATTGCGTTTTCCTTTTTAGCCTGCGTCATATGGGGTAGCCCCAAGAAAACTGGGACCAAGAGCAAAAAAAAAGTGAATCGAAGGAGTTGAGAGTAGTGATAGCCTACTGATTATTCGGCGTCCAAAATGTGTAAAGGTCTTCGATCATACGGAAACGGTACTACTCAGGCCAGAAACACTCTGCTGGCACAGATAAGGTGACAATAAATGGCCGCAATAACAAAATAAAGGATTTGACCACAACAAAGCCTGAACAATTGTTAATTTAATAAGTATAAATTTCAATATTTAGGAGCTCTGAGTAATAGTTGTTCGTTTCAATAGCTAGACTCAATCATGGACAGATGTGTCTGTTATTTTCCGGCCGCCATGTTTGTGTCCTTCCGAGGGGCACCAACATGGCTTCTCCATACAGAGCTCTATAAATTTGGGTGAATACACTTCCGAATAACGAGCGAATGAAAGCCCGCACAGACTTTAACCTTGGTGAGATTGTATTATATTTATCATCTATCATATACCATGTTCTTGACTTAGTTGACAGAATGGTTAAAGCGCTTACTTTTGATGGCGTGTCAGTGAAGTAGCAAAAGATGGATCAAGGAAAAAGTGGTTTATTGTTAATAACTAATTTTTCGGAAGTTATTGACAACTTTAATATCGTTGACAACAAACTAATCATAAGTAACTATTTCTCTTGTTTGCTTTTCTCGACCCTAGACAAACCAATATTTCAAAAATCTTCACAATTAACATTTGCCGAAACTCGGTATCAACGTACCTTGTTTTTCTCTCTCTTCTTTCTCTTTGGCTTGTTTTTCTTTGGCTTCATCTTGATCATTATTTGGCAATTCTTGTAAATTTATTCCACTTTCTGATTCTTCCATTGTCTTCACGTCTCTCTATAAACCACTAACAAATGCACATTTCTGACTGACAAATGAAACGACTGCTTCAAAGAAACTGCTTCAAAATTAAACTTACTAAAAAAGTTTTAAACTAATGAACGCTACTATGGCTCTGCCTGCTCTGCACGTGCACGAGTTTTATATTTTGGTAAAATCTGTGATAATCCTATGTGAAGGATACCTCCGTATTATGCAGAGTGTAAACAATAGAACATTGCGTGCCAAATGCCGCATTTGGAACTGAAATCTGTCTTTAAACTGGAACTGGTTTCACTTAAAACTGATATATACTGAACACTTCTCAGATTTACATCCTTGATAAATTCTTCCCCGGTGAAATAAAAATTCACAAGTGGCGAGCATATCAATTATTTTCCAAAGCCGATTAGTATTTGCAATATTGTAATAAGCAGAATATGATATATAATTCGGATTGTATAGATGTTCCATTAACTTTAATGAACACTTCATCCCTGAAAGAAGAACATGTAGTGTCATTCTTCCCAGATATCTTTTTTTTCACTGTGACTTGTTTTATCGCTAGCTAAGTTTTCCATTCATCATCTTCGTTGCTCAGTAAACTCACTTTCAACACTGTAGAGTACCCAGGTTGGCAAAATAGTATCCGATGAAAATCTCTCCGAGACGTCATAAACAATACTTATTTTACAAACTTCCTGTACCATTATCAACGTAATACCACTTACCAGCTTTCAGTCGTAGTAGGCACGGCTTGTGCAATTAATGGTTACAAAAGTGCACATGATAGCATTCCAGTTATATGATGTGACAACCACAATGAAGATTTGGACGTGTTTTGAGTCACTCCATCCTGTATTCAACAAGATAAACCTGTCTGTATACAGCGGTTTCGAGAAAGGTTGTCTTACAGACGAGACAAAGCGTAGGAAATTTTTACGGTTGCTCGACTGAACCTCAAGGTGTTTCAGCGCGATGGAAGGAAACAGCAGGAGCACGTGTATTCATACTTCTTCTTTTCTTGTTGGTAAATCACCTTAAACCTCCATCAAGCAAAGCCTAACGCTTACTACCCATAACACCACCCGGCATTGTCGCGTAAGCTTTTACGTCTTTGTGGGACAACCTTTGTCGAAACAGCTGTATATGAGCGCGAGACACGACTGCCTGGACTAATTTATGGCGGAGTTAAGAGATTGCGTGTGTTCTTGCACGTAATTTCATGCAAGGGTCAACTCGTTGCCACCTGTAAAGAATTTTGATTAATATTCAATACTTTTATGAAAGCTACAAAGACACAGTTGTCAAGTTCCGTCGACTTTTTTTCTACAGTTCTAAACTCCGCCATCCTCATTTCCTGCATGATCATTGACCAGTTGAAAGAAAAGCCTTCAGTAAGTTGTCAATAAAGATGAAAAAAAAAAACATGGCAACTGGCAACGAAACGAGCGCATGGAGAAAGAAAACAGTGTCATTATTTATACAAGTATTGTTTAACATGACTTTGTGTACCCTATAATGACTCAGGCCTGACGAAAAAAGGGAATGCAAAATAGAACCGAGTAAAATTCATATAGAGGGATATAGTCTCAGCCTATTTGTCACGTCCAAACCATTGATAGTTTCGAATTTAACAAAATGAACTGGTTTTGGTTTCAGATCAAATTTATGCCAAGGTAACAAATAATACAGAGTACGAATCTCCTTTCCTCGACAACTAAACCGAACGCCTGGAGGAGGTTCTGCGGAAAACACGGCGGATTTCGTCACATCTCGGGCCAACACGCAATGGTGTCCTTCAAATGTCTGTTAATTGAACAATAAAAATGCGTCTTAGGAAGTTCGTGGGTCAATTTTGACTTTGACCATGAGTGGCACCTTTGCAAAAGCATATCATACCTACGACATGTATAACCCAACACCCTCCTCCATAATACCTACACCTTTTGTCGGTGTTGACTAGGTTCGACTGTGATCAAAATAGTTTTTCAGCTTGATCTTAAATAAATTCGGCATGGTCGTTCGTTTAATTCAATTAAAGTTGCAAGGAACGGTTTCGAGGTCCACCTGAATATTAAAATTGACTCACAGCTGTGTTTTATCAGGTGTATATTATACTCGGTGGTATGTTTTAAAACTTGACTTAGTCCCTGGGTGAATATTTCAAGTTCGCCAAGAGATTGTTACTCCGGAACTTGTTCCATTTTTCTAGTTGTTTAATTTCGCCTTGGGTTTCGCACAGGTCACGGTCAAGCATAAAATTAAGAAAGAGTGAAGTCGATATGATGATCCCAAAATCGATGCAGCAGATGTAAATACCCACCTTTACTAGCCCTGATCATCCGAAAGGAAATAGCATGGAAAATTCCACAAACCCTGGCCTGATTGAAGTGGTCTTATTTTTGTGGTTAAGAGGACTTTCTTATTAGGGACTTTTGTTTCTCGTTAAAGTTAAATACAATTAATTCCACTGCAAGTGAGCTCTCTTAACACTCTTTCCCATGCAGTTTTCCTTTTTATACACATTAACTAAGTTGAATAAGAGCCGGTTGAGCACTCTTGTTTTAAGCTTGCGCCCGGCAACGCACGATCCTCCAAGTTTCTTTCTTCACAAAAATTGCCCATTAGGTAGTCAGCGCGGGCACGAAGTGCAAGGCGAAAATAAATCCGCCTGTAGTCACAATGCTTTTCAAACCGTTCTCCCAATGTACGGTTCTTACTCACTGACTGCTTTAAACCAGGTGACATCAGATGTGAGAAAAATAGAACGTTTCCTGCTCTAAATTTGCTTCCACATATTGATTTTTTGAAGGATAATAAAAACAATGCATCGAAACATTATCAGAGAAGAAAGGTGTTTTGGGTCAGCCACCGACAGCTTTCTGGAAAAGATTGATTTATCAGTTTTTTTTCCGGACGATTCACTTGTTGGTGAACGGCGGCGAAAGATGCCATGTTCTTATCGTCAATGCGTTGTGAGCAATCAATCACTGAAGAACTCGTTCTCGAACTTAATGAGTTAATCCCTAATGGTCCTAATGTCTGACTTCAAAGACTTGGTGGGTTTTGCATTACTGTTACAACAGTAACGCAAAACCCACCAAATCGCTCAAATTCGCCATTCAGCGCCACAGGAACAACAATACAAAGCAACTGAGGTACGTTTACATTTATTTTGAGCTTTAACTTAGACATTCCTCGATATAACTTTTTACGATGTTAAAACACTTCAATATTCTCCCATACGTTTCTTTATATTTCGAACATAAACAGACACACTGCTTGTATGGGCTCCCTGTGCTCTTAGGAGTGAGAAACCTACGAAGCGACAACTCACAAAAGTGGCTCGTGTCATCAAGGAAGCGGTCAGACATCAAGTGATACACTGTGGAATTAAGGTGAGGTATATTTATTAAGAAGTTGATAGCATTTTTATTTCCTAAAAGCGAACGTAAATGGCAGATATGCTACTTTACCGACGTTTCTCATGTCCATCTGGCCTGTTCAACGTAGCTGAAAGAACTAAATAGGACTCTTTGGAGACTGACTAAAATAAATAACTGTGCATGTCTTCACAGTAATCTCTTAACACAAATAAAGTATAAGATATGGAAATGGAAGATTTGGCTGCAGACGTTGTCTAGTTTCAAGCTGAGTCTCGATATTTGGTTGTAAGCATTTTCAAACAGCCTTAACAAATCTGCTATTAATTATCTCAAGGTTGGAATATAAACAAAATAATTATCTAACTAATCGGCGTTTTACCACGTTTTACAGTTTACAAATACTGCCCTAACCCCTTCCCCCTCCCCCCCCCCCCCCCTTGCGCGCTAAAAAACGTGGCAAAATACATTTCCAAGCCGCTACATATCAAAAAGTTCGTTAAAAAAGGCATTCAACTGGATCTTTGTCATATGCTGGGAAATAGTCTATTAATAGTCTGAATATGAAAAGTTTTAGCCCCAAGTCGAAACAAAAATCACTTAATCTGACATAGATCATTGTCATCAGTCAGTCTCTGGAGCCCTCAAGGAGTCGAAAGTGGGATCTTCTTAATTGTGCAGCATCCCTGAATCAGTTCTTCTATTTCAAGGAATTGTCTATCGAGGCTTCATTCTTTGACTTTTAGAGAGAGATGTTGAAGTTGTGCGTCACTCTTAAGTTGAGCTAGCTCATTTACCATCTCATCTGTTTTCTCCTTTGTCTTCTTAGCAAGATCCTCCAGTTCCCGTCTAATCATCCTTAAAAGATCGACAATGATGGGCACTTTTCTTTCTTCTTCTTGGCGTGGGACTCCACATCTGCATAACCAGGTGATCAAGCTCAGACGCAGTGGAGGCCAACGTAATTTTTGAAGTATCACCCCTTGGTCTGTCGTCAAAGAAAAACATGTTTTTTAGTCGCTTGAAAGAATAACTTAGTTGCTTTCCAATGCCTGTGATGCCCCTTTGCATTTTGCAGATGATTACGTATTTCCTGCACTTCCTTCGTAAATGTTTTGCAGTCAGCGTCGACAGTTTCCTTCATCTCCTTTATATCATTTAAAGCCATCGCGATAATCAGTTGCTCAAGTTGAAGATCGCTGCTACGTGAGCCTTTTTCCTTTGTGACTGGGCGGTAGAATCTGCTGGTTCAACCAGGGATCTCTGTACTGGGATGCATCTAAATAAACAGACTCTGAATTAACATTGACAAACAGTACGCGCAGTGTTTACTTCAAAACTCAACGCTGTTGTAGTGGCGGGATGATTCACTCTATCACTCTCCAGCTGTTTACTGGGTCACTTCCTGTTAAACATTTGGAATCCCGGGGTGAACTCCCATTGAGAAGGTCAGGGGTGCTCGCCGGAAAATTTGAATTTTACTCCTAAAGAAGACTAATGTGGGCGTTACTCGAGCTTCGTTACACCCTAAAAGATAACACTTAAAAACGGAATAGGTTCGATTATTAGCCACTATTCAAAAAGGATTTTTGTAAGATCTTCCCAAAACGTATCAAATAGAAAAAAATCCCTGATCGCCGGGGAAAATGGAATGAAATGCCCTTGTCTTTAAAAAAAATTACTAAAATGCTTTAAGACGAAAATAAAAACAAACAGTTTTTGAAATTGTAGCGTCAGAAGACTGTCATATTGATCTTCCAGAAATCATTCAAAAAGTAAAGCTGAATTTATTTTCCTCTTAGTGAATATTTATATCATTCATATCGTTAAGTTCATCTGTAGTCTCTAGTCATAACTGTTGTCAATTATTATTTGTAATACCGTTAGTTTTATCAGTGGTCTCCAGTCATTGTTGTCAATTTTAGTTCCTTAGTTCTATTGCTGCCCCAAGTTATATTAAGTTATATTTAGTTGTACTTAGTTTTATTTATTCACTATAAACATAACCGGCCTGTAAGATCGTCAGTGAACACACGCCATGTTGGATAGAACTGTTTTAATGCGATATCACGTTATACAATGTAGGCTCGCACTGCGTGCAGAGGAACGGATACTAGATCCCTCCCAAACTAACAAAAGCTTGTAACTCTAGCAAAGTTCATCCGATAAACAAAACTTAATCAACTCTTAAGTTAACACATAGTCTTTCAAATATGAAGGCTGGCGCCTTTCCCGTCTGGGTCTCGTCACTGCTGGTCTGTCCACTGGTTGGTTATGTTTTGCTCCTTGTTCTGGTTCAGTTTCTTGTTCTGGTATTATCTCTGTACCGGGTGGCTCCATTGGCTTCTCTGCATTTGCCGTCGTACCTGGCGAGTCAGGTGGTGCACTGGGTGGAGTCCCCTTTTCTGGGATCTCAATGTCTGGAACTGCCTGTGGTGTTTGTACTTCCTCGTTCTTCTCTGGTTCATCAGTGGTGATGATAACTGCATTTGCTAGCGTAAATTTACTGGCATCTGTGTAAACTGTTCGTCCATCTGTCACACGTCTGGCTGTTACTTGGGAACCACAAATGCTGCACACGACATAGAACACAGGTTCTCAGTCTCTCCTTGGCCTATTTGATTGCCAAAGCGTCTTTCTCGGTTTGACTGTACCTCTTCTCGGTTTCTGTCATTGTTCGGCTAATGAAGTGTACCGGTTGTATCCCTCTGTCTGTCTTCTGGAGCAGGGCTGCCTATAAACCTTCACTGAAACTTGCTTCTGTACGGAGGATTATGGGTTTGTTTGGGTCGAAGAATGGCCATGGTCTTTTCACTTGAGATGGTGTCTTGTATCGTTCTGAATGCTTCCTCTTCTTTTTACCCCAGTGAGATTTGGTTTCTTTCCTGGTTAGCTGGTACAGCGGTGCTGCTATAGCTGTATAATTCTGGATGAAGTTGTCCAGGTAGCCTGCCATTCCCAGGAAACTTCGTACTGCCTCTTTGTTCTCAGGTACTCCACACTCTTGACTGCTCTTACTTTGTCAGGTGATGGTTTCAGTCCATCCTTGGTGAAAACATGTCCGAAGAACTCAACTTGTTCCACTCCATTTTTTCTCTGTTAAAGGTGATTCCGTGATCTCTTGCTCGCTTTAGGACGGTCGTCAGTACCTCTCTATGTTCTGTCTGGTCTCTTCCTCCTAGGAGTATGTCATCTCTTTGGTTTAAGCAGTCGTGTATTTCTCCGAAGATTCTGAACATGGCTTCGTCAAAGACATCTGTAATGATTTCGGTCCGAACACCAGTCGTTGGGGTCTGTAATTACCCCAAGGTGTGCTGAATGTTGCTACTTTCTTGTGGTCTAGAGCTAGCTGGTGGTAACCTTGTCTGAGATACAGCTTCGTAAGATCTTGGTGATTAGACGCCGGCTTCGCTTCATGGACTGGTTTGAATTCTCATGTCGATGCTTGCTCTGATCATGTGAGACTTTAACTCTTTACTCTTCATCTCTGTGAATTTTGGTTTGAGTTGAACTACTAGTGGTGAACACAGGCAATCGCCTCTCCATCTGGAATTTTCTCGAATACCTCCTCCTTCACGTCCTGGTCCAGCCAATCTTTAAGTGGTTTCTGTAGGTGGTACGGTACAGAGCGCGGTTTCTGAGCCACAGGTTTTGCATCGGTTTTCCATTTCTAGCTTGACTTCAATCTTCTTGCCTGTATTCCTTTCCCGAAAGCAGCCGATTCCTTGGAATACATCGCTGTATTCGCACAGTACTGTTTCAATGCTGTCATCCGGTGTTTTCACTGTTTTGATTCTCAGCACATTGGTTTCTTTAAGTGTTCCTTCTGGATTGATTTTGAGCATTCCAAGTTCCAACAGTGTTCTTTTACTTAGGAGTGGGGAGAGTCCATCTTCCCTTGGATTACTAAGAACTTGCTCTGTGTGCCTCGGTTCTTGTTCCGCATGTGGTAGTGAATTCGCCTTTGACTGTTAGATCAGATTGAAGTGTCTTCAGTGTGTCTCTGCTGGGCTCAGTTCCTCAATTTCTTGTGATCTGTGCTTGAGGGCCTTGGACTGAATTCGTCCTTCACATTTGCGCTTGCTCCACTATCTGGTTCAACGAAAGCATCAATGTCTCCATACGGTTATTACGGTGTCTTGATTTGGACTTGATCTTATCTTCTTCACTGGGTGTAGGTGTTGTGCTGTCTCCTGAAGGTAGATGTAATCATCGTCTGGGTCACTGCTTGTCTCCTCAGCCTCTGTTGTTTTCTTGACTCGCTCTCTCTTGGTCTCCTTGGATTCCTCTTGGGGTTGGTACCGGTTCTGCAACATGACTTGCCACACTGTTGTCCGTATGCTGGGCAGTTTCTGTCTGGAGGGTGTGCCCCTGTCTTTCCACAGTAACCACAGCTTTTGCCATTCTTTTTCTCTTTTGTCTTCTGGTCTCGTTTTCCAGGAGGTCGCGGCAGTTTCTTCTTCGAGTTTCTTCTTCTGCCCCACTTGCCACTCTTCGGCGGAGAATCTTCTGACTCATGCCCGACTTTCGATATCTTGAATCTTCTGTCGTATCTTTGACTTGCTGATTTATATCTTCTCTTTGGCTTGCTTCCTCAGGGAATTGATCGAGGTTCCATTTCTTCTGAATGCTTCTTTTAACGAGCTCGCTGTCCTTGATGGTTTGCATCAGTGTTCCAGTATTCTGTCATCTGTTTGCTCGCCGAACTCGCAATCCTTAGATTTTTCGCGCAGTCGCGCCGCGTATGTGACAACACTGCTCTCCTGTGATTTGTTTTTTGCTGGTTAACATGTACCTGGCGTGATGCTTGTTCTTTTTTGGTGAGAATGGTTTTTAGCTTTCTTTTCAGCTTCTTGTAATCAACGTCTCCGACCACTGGCGCTGTCTCTGGTAAGTTACATTCGCGTTTCTTGATTTCTTTACCGCCATAAATCTGCAGGGCGTTCACGCGGTCTCTTATTTCTGTGATTTCGAAATACGATGTTTCGTCCTCGAAATCTTCATCCATTCTCTCCATGCCCGTCTAACTTCCAGGGGTTTTCTGGAATCTTAAATGGATCTATCTTGAGTGATTTTCTACGCTGAGTACTCTTATTTCTGCCGGATTCGGCGCGTGTCCTTCGGCTCCTTCTGGCCTGGCGTATCTGGCATGATTTCTTATCGAGCATGTGGTCTCTTAGCGAGTTCGCTTCGGCGTTTCTTGCGTTCTTTTCTTCCTCTTTCGTCTAAATTTCCGGTCGCTAAAGTGCTTTGAGGTCTTAGCCGTAGATTACGCCGCTAATTTTCTCTTCGCTGCTTCTAGTTTTTCTTCTTGTAATCTGCAATCCTCGTCGCCAAATGTAAGATCGTCAGTGAACACACGCCATGTTGGATAGAACTGTTTTAATGTGATATCACGTGATACAATATAGGCTCGCACTACGTGCGGAGGAACGGATACTACACAGCCTAGATTAGCTTTCCTACCCGCGGGTATGTAATAATTGTACTTTTACCTAAAAACGTAATAAAAATATATGTGTATGTTTAAAACAAACAAAAATAGGAATGAAAAAAAGAATCCAGTTATACCCTCTTAACTGATCGAACAAGAGCCATAATTGTCTCGGACGAGTATCACCGATAACTTCATGAAAGTTTTCAACGGTGTTACATCTCCTTGTGTATTCTCTTACCGTTACGTTTTGCCAGTGGGCTTTAACTAAAACTTAATCTAAGGACTAAAACCTCAAGTCAGCGGCATCAAAATTTTGACTGTTTACAGACGATCCATTTTCCAAGTTGAGTGGCTCAAAGCTTCTTTGATTGATGTGGGGGTTATTCGAAGATGGCTCTGATATCAATATTTTGTTCTGTCATGCAGTGGCGCTTATTTGAGGGCGGCACATATTCGAGTAAATTCTGTATCCAAAACAAGAACCCAAAAAACGTACTTAATATTTCTATACTCACTCAACGTTTAATAAAACCAATAAACTAGACCATCAAACTAACTTGATATAATGTTGAAGAAATGCAAAAAAAAATTACACGCATTCACAATTATTTTAAGCAAACTCTTGCTTGATATTTGCCTGACCAACTCAAACACCATTTTCGTGTTATGAGGGAAACTTGCAAACTTTTTATCGCGGGAGAGTACCAAACCGGGCGAACTGACCCACAGGAAATTGGACAATCAGATGCAGACAATCAGATCCTAACGTTTTTGTGGAGGATAGGCAACCAAGAACAGGCTCGAACTGTGGCAATCAATTTGCATCCAGGGTAGTGTCGACTCGCAACCATCTGTAGCTTTGGTCCGGGCAAAATTCACGACAAGGGGAACTAGGGCCGAGATCATACCGTAGAAATGGAACAGAGAATTTCCGGAATTTCCGGATTTCCAGCGAAAGGACAACCACGAGAGGTTGACCGAAATTTTCGAAACGAACTTCGGAAATCTTTCTGTTCCATCCGATTTCGACCCGGAATTTCCGGAAATCTTGGTCGAATGGAACGCGCCTTTTGCGGTCTCGCTTACCTTCTACGTTTCGTTCAGCTCAATGGACACGCGCCACCAATTTTGCCGTCTTTTTCATACCTGCACTTTATTTAGATCAAACTGTAATGTCCACATCAAACAAGTATTTCAGTATTTCATTCGCAATAGCCCTTTTCACGGTTAGCTTTTTTCATTTGCATTACAATGTAATCCAACGTGGATGCGAGGCAATTTCGGGCTAAAACTGCAAAATAGCCCGAAATTGCCTCACATACATGTTAGATTTCATTGTATGATGCAAATGAGCAGGTTTAACCGTGAAAAGGGCTATTGCTCGTGGTCTGTGCCCTTTGATCTGAAAAATAAACAAGATCTTCACCAATGGTCCTAATGTCTGGCTGTCAGACTGTATGTAGATCACTTTTTGAGATTTCTTTTCCAGAATTTGCACGCGTCGTTATTACATGAGTTGCACAGCATTTTTGTAATGAACTACGCACGGTAAATTCCTAATCTCCCTCCAAAAGCTCGAGGACACACTTAAGACCGTACTACAAACTTTTATGACCATTAATTCTTAATAGAGGATCCATGAGGGCAAGAGCTGCAAGCCGGACTTGCCTACCTAATCTTCTCACACTCAAACAAAGAAGTTTCTGATTAAGTAATCCAATGTTATCACACAACTCTGTCGTAAAGTGCGTCCTGCTTAGAGCCATAAAGTAAATATTTTAGTAGACTATGTTCTTTTGTTTACAAACTTGATAAATCTAGACGATCTGCTATTGAGCTTCTATTTTCCGTTGCTCGGATCGGGGTGTTCAAATTACTACTAACATGGCTCCGACGCTTTTCATGACCAAATTACAATTTTTAAAGTTTCTTTTGTTCCTTTATCCCAAAAGAGACTTAAATACAAAGAAAACACCACCAAATATAGAATTTTGTCCTGAAAGCCTTAGAGCCATGATAGAACATTGATGTATTGAACGTAGCATTTTGTCCTTCTCTTAGGAGTGAGAAACCTACCAAGCGACAACTCGCAAAATGACTCGTTTCAGCAAGGAAGCGGTCAGATATCAAGCGATACACTGTGGAATTAAGGTGAGGTATATTTATAAAGAAGTTGATGGTATTTTTACCTAAAAGCCAACGTAAATGGCGGATATGCTACTTTCATAACTTTACCGACATATCTCATGTCCATCTGCTCTGTTGAACGTAGCTGAATGGATTAAATACGCCTCTTTGAAGAACTGTAAATGCATAACTTTGCATGTCCTTAACAGTTATGTCTTAACACAAATAAAGTGTAAAAATATTAACATGGAAGATTTGGCTGCAGACGTTGTCTAGTTTCAAGCTGAAAGTTTCGATACATGGCTGTAAGCATTTTTAAAACAGCCTTACCTATAAAACTGCTATTAATTATCTCAAGCTTGGAATATAAACAAAGTAATTATCTAACTAGTCGCGTTATACCGCGTTTTAATTACAAATACTGCCCTACCCCTACCCCTTCCCTTCCCCTTCCCCTCCCCCTCGCGCGCGCTAAAAACCGCGCGAATATACATTCCAAGCCGCTACATATCAAAAAGTTCCTGAAAAAGGCATTCAACTGGATCTTTGTAATATTGCTGGGAAAGAGTCTACAATAGTCTGAAGAAGCTCCAACCCCAGCGAAACAAAGTCACTTAATCTGACACAGATTGTTGTCAGTCAGTCAGTCAGTCTCTGGAGCCTCAGTGTCGAAAGTGGGATCTTCTTAATTGTGCAGCAGCCTGAATCAGTTCGTCTATTTCAAGGAATCTTCTATCAAGGCCTTCATTCTTTGAGTTTAGAGAGAGATGTTGAAGTTGTGCGTCACTCTTAAGTTGAGCTAGCTCCTTTACCATTTCATCTGTTGTTTTCTTTGTCTTCTTAGCAAGACCTCCAGTCCCGTCTAATCATCCTTAAAAGATCGACAATGATGGGTACTTTTCTTTCTTCTTCTCTTGCGGTTTCCCACATCGCCATAACTTTGTGGTCAGCTTAGACAGAGTGCTGGCCGCCGCCATTCTTGTCATGCTGTCAGTGAGTCATTGCCCCTTGGTCTGTCGTCAAAGAAAACATGTTTTTTAGTCGCTTGAAAGAATAACTTAGTTTGCTTTCCAATGCCTGTGATGCCCCTTTAGCATTTTGCAGATGATTACGTATTTCCTGCACTTCCTTCTTAAATGTTTTGCAGTCAGCGTCGACAGTTTCCTTCATCTCCTTTATATCAGTTAAAGCCATCGCGATAATCAGTTGCTCAAGTTGAAGATCGCTGCTACGTGAGCCTTTTTTCCTTGTGACTGGGCGGTAAATCTGCTGTTCCCCTGGGATCTCTCTACTGGGACGCATCTAAATAAACAGACTCTGACTTAAAGATTGACAAACAGAACCCACACAGTAATACTAAAAACTCAGCGTAGCGCTTATCAAATTTTCGCACTTTTAACATGGAGAATTTTATTTATATTTTCCAAGCGGTAGTGGTGAGACCATTTAGCTCTATCACTCTTTCACTGTTCATGGGTCACTTCCTGTTAACATTTGGAATCTCGGGAAGAGGCACTCCCATTTGGGAAGGTCGGGCATGCTCGTCGGAAATTTGAATTTACTCCTAAAGAAGACTAATGTGGCGTTACTCGAGCTTCATTAGACCCCAAAAAGATACCACTTAAATCGGAATAGCTTTGATTATTAGCCACTATTCAGGAAAGGATTTTTGTAAGATCTTCCAAAACGTATTAAAAGGAAAAAAACATCACTGACATCTGCTGGGAAAATGGAATGAAATGCCTTGTCTTCACCTTAAGTTTAAGTTAAAGCCCACTGGCAAAACGCAACGGTGAGAGAATACACGAGGAGATGTAACACCGGGGAAAACATTCAAGAAGTTATCAGTGATCCTCATCCGAAACAATTATATGGATTCTTGTTCGATCAGTAAAGCAAGTATAATTGGATTCTTTTTTCAATCTCCTTTTTTGTTCTACACATACACATACACATACATTTTATTACGTTTTATGGTAAGAGGTATCAATTTATATACGGCATGCCCGCGGGTATGGAGAGCTTATCTAGGCGGGTAATGATTTATAGTTTATAAAAACTAAGTACCCACCTAAATATAACTAACTTAGTGGGCACACAATAGAACTGAAAGGAACTAAAATTGACACACAATGACTGCGAGACTCTGATAAACCAACGGTATTGCCCAAATAATAATTGAGCGACAGTTATAACTAGAGACTACAGATGCACTTAACACATATGAATGATTATAATATTATTAATTCAACTTTCATACACTGACACCGATTCCGATTCTCTGGTTGGTTGATTGTGCGACGTGACACTGGGTTGTGACGAAACAACCTCCTTGACGTCCATTATCGTGGTGTAATAGCCGTGGTGTAAATTCTATATACCACTGTCATTACACCATAGCTTCGGCTGACTCAAAGTTTGACGATTTTTTTTGCAGTGTATTCAATTTGAATAATAAAGAATGTTAACGCACTCATTGCGCGTGAATTATCGGGATTTACCTGCACCAGTCACTAACAATGAACCGAGAAATTTCAATACCGCACGAGCATGCTCGTGCGGTATTGAAATTTCGTTCATTGTTAGTGACTGGTGCAGGTAAACTCCCGATAAATTCACGCGCAATGAGTGCGTTAACATTCTTTATTATTCAAATTGAATACACTGCAAACAAAAATCGTCAAACTTTGAGTCAGCCGAAGCTATGGTGTAATGACAGTGGTATATAGAATTACACCACGGCTATTACACCACGATAAGGACGTCAAGGAGGTTGTTTCGTCACAACCCAGTGTCACGTGGCACAATCAACCAACCAGAGAATCGGAATCGGTGACAGTGTATGAAAGTTGAATTAATAATATTAAAATCATTCATATGTGTTAAGTGCATCTGTAGTCTCTAGTTATAACTGTCGCTCAATTATTATGGTTGCAATACCGTTGGTTTATCAGAGTCTCGCAGTCATTGTGTGTCAATTTTAGTTCCTTTCAGTTCTATGTGTTGCCCACTAAGTTAGTTATATTTAGGTGGGTACTTAGTTTTTATAAACTATAAATCATTACCCGCCTAGATAAGCTCTCCATACCCGCGGGCATGCCGTATATAAATTGATACCTCTTACCATAAAACGTAATAAAATGTATGTGTATGTGATATGTTGTAGACACACAAAAAGGACGATTGAAAAAAGAAATCCAATTTTATTACTTGCCTTTACTGATCGAACAAGAATCCATATAATTGTTTCTGGATGAGGATCACTGATAACTTCTCTGAGAGTTTTCCCCGGTGTTACATTCCTCCTCGTGTCTTCTCTCACCGTTGCGTTTTGCCAGTGGGCTTTAACTTAAACTTAAGGTGAAGACAAGGCATTTCATTCCATTTTCCCCAGCGATGTCAGTGATGTTTTTTTCCTTTTAATACGTTTTGGAAGATCTTACAAAAATCCTTTCCTGAATGTGCTAATAATCAAAGCTATTCCGATTTAAGTGGTATCTTTTTGGGGTCTAATGAAGCGCGAGTAACGCCCACATTAGTCTTCTTTAGGAGTAAATTCAAATTTCCGACGAGCATGCCCGACCTTCCCAAATGGGAGTGCCTCTTCCCGAGATTCCAAATGTTTAACAGGAAGTGACCCATTGAACAGTGAAAGAGTGATAGAGCTAAATGGTCTCACCACTACCGCTTGGAAAATATAAATAAAATTCTCCATGTTAAAAGTGCGAAAAATTTGATAAGCGCTACGCTGAGTTTTTAGTATTACTGTGTGGGTTCTGTTTGTCAATCTTTAAGTCAGAGTCTGTTATTTAGATGCGTCCCAGTAGAGAGATCCCAGGGGAACAGCAGATTTACCGCCCAGTCACAAGGGAAAAAAGGCTCACGTAGCAGCGATCTTCAACTTGAGCAACTGATTATCGCGATGGCTTTAACTGATATAAAGGAGATGAAGGAAACTGTCGACGCTGACTGCAAAACATTTAAGAAGGAAGTGCAGGAAATACGTAATCATCTGCAAAATGCTAAAGGGGCATCACAGGCATTGGAAAGCAAACTAAGTTATTCTTTCAAGCGACTAAAAAACATGTTTTTCTTTGACGACAGACCAAGGGGCAATGACTCACTGACAGCATGACAAGAATGGCGGCGGCAGCACTCTGTCTAAGCTTGACCACAAAGTTATGGCGATGTGGGAAACCGAAGAGAAGAAGAAAGAAAAGTACCCATCATTGTCGATCTTTTAAGGATGATTAGACGGGAACTGGAGGTCTTGCTAAGAAGACAAAGAAAACAACAGATGAAATGGTAAAGGAGCTAGCTCAACTTAAGAGTGACGCACAACTTCAACATCTCTCTCTAAATCAAAGAATGAAGGCCTTGATAGAAGATTCCTTGAAATAGAAGAACTGATTCAGGCTGCTGCACAATTAAGAAGATCCCACTTTCGACACTTGAGGCTCCAGAGACTGACTGACTGACTGACAACAATCTGTGTCAGATTAAGTGACTTTGTTTCGGCTGGGGTTGGAGCTTCTTCAGACTATTGTAGACTCTTTCCCAGCAATATTACAAAGATCCAGTTGAATGCCTTTTCAGGAACTTTTTGATATGTAGCGGCTTGGAAATGTATATTCGCGCGGTTTTTAGCGCGCGCGAGGGGGAGGGGAAGGGGAAGGGAAGGGGTAGGGGTAGGGCAGTATTTGTAATTAAAACGCGGTATAACGCCGACTAGTTAGATAATTACTTTGTTTATATTCCAAGCTTGAGATAATTAATAGCAGTTTTATAGGTAAGGCTGTTTTAAAAATGCTTACAGCCATGTATCGAAACTTTCAGCTTGAAACTAGACAACGTCTGCAGCCAAATCTTCCATGTTAATATTTTTACACTTTATTTGTGTTAAGACATAACTGTTAAGGACATGCAAAGTTATGCATTTACAGTTCTTCAAAGAGGCGTATTTAATCCATTCAGCTACGTTCAACAGAGCAGATGGACATGAGATATGTCGGTAAAGTTATGAAGTAGCATATCCGCCATTTACGTTGGCTTTTAGGTAAAAATACCATCAACTTCTTTATAAATATACCTCACCTTAATTCCACAGTGTATCGCTTGATATCTGACCGCTTCCTTGCTGAAACGAGTCATTTTTGCGAGTTGTCGCTTGGGTAGGTTTCTCACTCCTAAGAGAAGGACAAAATGCTACGTTCAATACATCAATGTTCTATCATGGCTCTAAGGCTTTCAGGACAAAATTCTATATTTGGTGGTGTTTTCTTTGTATTTAAGTCTCTTTTGGGATAAAGGAACAAAAGAAACTTTAAAAATTGTAATTTGGTCATGAAAGCGTCGGAGCCATGTTAGTAGTAATTTGAACACCCCGATCCGAGCAACGGAAAATAGAAGCTCAATAGCAGATCGTCTAGATTTATCAAGTTTGTAAACAAAAGAACATAGTCTACTAAAATATTTACTTTATGGCTCTAAGCAGGACGCACTTTACGACAGAGTTGTGTGATAACATTGGATTACTTAATCAGAAACTTCTTTGTTTGAGTGTGAGAAGATTAGGTAGGCAAGTCCGGCTTGCAGCTCTTGCCCTCATGGATCCTCTATTAAGAATTAATGGTCATAAAAGTTTGTAGTACGGTCTTAAGTGTGTCCTCGAGCTTTTGGAGGGAGATTAGGAATTTACCGTGCGTAGTTCATTACAAAAATGCTGTGCAACTCATGTAATAACGACGCGTGCAAATTCTGGAAAAGAAATCTCAAAAAGTGATCTACATACAGTCTGACAGCCAGACATTAGGACCATTGGTGAAGATCTTGTTTATTTTTCAGATCAAAGGGCACAGACCACGAGCAATAGCCCTTTTCACGGTTAAACCTGCTCATTTGCATCATACAATGAAATCTAACATGTATGTGAGGCAATTTCGGGCTATTTTGCAGTTTTAGCCCGAAATTGCCTCGCATCCACGTTGGATTACATTGTAATGCAAATGAAAAAAGCTAACCGTGAAAAGGGCTATTGCGAATGAAATACTGAAATACTTGTTTGATGTGGACATTACAGTTTGATCTAAATAAAGTGCAGGTATGAAAAAGACGGCAAAATTGGTGGCGCGTGTCCATTGAGCTGAACGAAACGTAGAAGGTAAGCGAGACCGCAAAAGGCGCGTTCCATTCGACCAAGATTTCCGGAAATTCCGGGTCGAAATCGGATGGAACAGAAAGATTTCCGAAGTTCGTTTCGAAAATTTCGGTCAACCTCTCGTGGTTGTCCTTTCGCTGGAAATCCGGAAATTCCGGAAATTCTCTGTTCCATTTCTACGGTATGATCTCGGCCCTAGTTCCCCTTGTCGTGAATTTTGCCCGGACCAAAGCTACAGATGGTTGCGAGTCGACACTACCCTGGATGCAAATTGATTGCCACAGTTCGAGCCTGTTCTTGGTTGCCTATCCTCCACAAAAACGTTAGGATCTGATTGTCTGCATCTGATTGTCCAATTTCCTGTGGGTCAGTTCGCCCGGTTTGGTACTCTCCCGCGATAAAAAGTTTGCAAGTTTCCCTCATAACACGAAAATGGTGTTTGAGTTGGTCAGGCAAATATCAAGCAAGAGTTTGCTTAAAATAATTGTGAATGCGTGTAATTTTTTTTTGCATTTCTTCAACATTATATCAAGTTAGTTTGATGGTCTAGTTTATTGGTTTTATTAAACGTTGAGTGAGTATAGAAATATTAAGTACGTTTTTTGGGTTCTTGTTTTGGATACAGAATTACTCGAATATGTGCCGCCCTCAAATAAGCGCCACTGCATGACAGAACAAATATTGATATCAGAGCCATCTTCGAATAACCCCCACATCAATCAAAGAAGCTTTGAGCCACTCAACTTGGAAAATGGATCGTCTGTAAACAGTCAAAATTTTGATGCCGCTGACTTGAGGTTTTAGTCCTTAGATTAAGTTTTAGTTAAAGCCCACTGGCAAAACGTAACGGTAAGAGAATACACAAGGAGATGTAACACCGTTGAAAACTTTCATGAAGTTATCGGTGATACTCGTCCGAGACAATTATGGCTTCTTGTTCGATCAGTTAAGAGGGTATAACTGGATTCTTTTTTCATTCCTATTTTGTTTGTTTTAAACATACACATATATTTTTATTACGTTTTTAGGTAAAAGTACAATTATTACATACCCGCGGGTAGGAAAGCTAATCTAGGCTGTGTAGTATCCGTTCCTCCGCACGTAGTGCGAGCCTATATTGTATCACGTGATATCACATTAAAACAGTTCTATCCAACATGGCGTGTGTTCACTGACGATCTTACATTTGGCGACGAGGATTGCAGATTACAAGAAGAAAAACTAGAAGCAGCGAAGAGAAAATTAGCGGCGTAATCTACGGCTAAGACCTCAAAGCACTTTAGCGACCGGAAATTTAGACGAAAGAGGAAGAAAAGAACGCAAGAAACGCCGAAGCGAACTCGCTAAGAGACCACATGCTCGATAAGAAATCATGCCAGATACGCCAGGCCAAGAAGGAGCCGAAGGACACGCGCCGAATCCGGCAGAAATAAGAGTACTCAGCGTAGAAAATCACTCAAGATAGATCCATTTAAGATTCCAGAAAACCCCTGGAAGTTAGACGGGCATGGAGAGAATGGTTGAAGATTTCGAGGACGAAACATCGTATTTCGAAATCACAGAAATAAGAGACCGCGTGAACGCCCTGCAGATTTATGGCGGTAAAGAAATCAAGAAACGCGAATGTAACTTACCAGAGACAGCGCCAGTGGTCGGAGACGTTGATTACAAGAAGCTGAAAAGAAAGCTAAAAACCATTCTCACCAAAAAAGAACAAGCATCACGCCAGGTACATGTTAACCAGCAAAAAACAAATCACAGGAGAGAGTGTTGTCACATACGCGGCGCGACTGCGCGAAAAATCTAAGGATTGCGAGTTCGGCGAGCAAACAGATGACAGAATACTGGAACACTGATGCAAACCATCAAGGACAGCGAGCTCGTTAAAAGAAGCATTCAGAAGAAATGGAACCTCGATCAATTCCCTGAGGAAGCAAGCCAAAGAGAAGATATAAATCAGCAAGTCAAAGATACGAAAGAAGAATTCAAGATATCGAAAGTCGGGCATGAGTCAGAAGATTCTCCGCCGAAGAGTGGCAAGTGGGGCAGAAGAAGAAACTCGAAGAAGAAACTGCCGCGACCTCCTGGAAAACGAGACCAGAAGACAAAAGAGAAAAAGAATGGCAAAAGCTGTGGTTACTGTGGAAAGACAGGGGCACACCCTCCAGACAGAAACTGCCCAGCATACGGACAACAGTGTGGCAAGTCATGTTGCAGAACCGGTACCAACCCCAAGAGGAATCCAAGGAGACCAAGAGAGAGCGAGTCAAGAAAACAACAGAGGCTGAGGAGACAAGCAGTGACCCAGACGATGATTACATCTACCTTCAGGAGACAGCACAACACCTACACCCAGTGAAGAAGATAAGATCAAGTCCAAATCAAGACACCGTAATAATCCGTATGGAGACATTGATGCTTTCGTTGAACCAGATAGTGGAGCAAGCGCAAATGTGAAGGACGAATTTCAGTCCAAGGCCCTCAAGCACAGATCACAAGAAATTGAGGAACTTGAGCCCAGCAGAGACACACTGAAGACACTTCAATCTGATCTAACAGTCAAAGGCGAATTCACTACCACATTGCGGAACAAGAACCGAGGCACACAGAGCAAGTTCTTAGTAATCCAAGGGAAGATGGACTCTCCCCACTCCTAAGTAAAAGAACACTGTTGGAACTTGGAATGCTCAAAATCAATCCAGAAGGAACACTTAAAGAAACCAATGTGCTGAGAATCAAAACAGTGAAAACACCGGATGACAGCATTGAAACAGTACTGTGCGAATACAGCGATGTATTCCAAGGAATCGGCTGCTTTCGGGAAAGGAATACAGGCAAGAAGATTGAAGTCAAGCTAGAAATGGAAACCGATGCAAAACCTGTGGCTCAGAAACCGCGCTCTGTACCGTACCACCTACAGAAACCACTTAAAGATTGGCTGGACCAGGGAGTGAAGGAGGAGGTATTCGAGAAAATTCCAGATGGAGAGGCGATTGCCTGGTGTTCACCACTAGTAGTTCAACTCAAACCAAAATTCACAGAGATGAAGAGTAAAGAGTTAAAGTCTCACATGATCAGAGCAAGCATCGACATGAGAATTCAAACCAGTCCATGAAGCGAAGCCGGCGTCTAATCACCAAGATCTTACGAAGCTGTATCTCAGACAAGGTTACCACCAGCTAGCTCTAGACCACAAGAAAGTAGCAACATTCAGCACACCTTGGGGTAATTACAGACCCCAACGACTGGTGTTCGGACCGAAATCATTACAGATGTCTTTGACGAAGCCATGTTCAGAATCTTCGGAGAAATACACGACTGCTTAAACCAAAGAGATGACATACTCCTAGGAGGAAGAGACCAGACAGAACATAGAGAGGTACTGACGACCGTCCTAAAGCGAGCAAGAGATCACGGAATCACCTTTAACAGAGAAAAAATGGAGTGGAACAAGTTGAGTTCTTCGGACATGTTTTCACCAAGGATGGACTGAAACCATCACCTGACAAAGTAAGAGCAGTCAAGAGTGTGGAGTACCTGAGAACAAAGAGGCAGTACGAAGTTTCCTGGGAATGGCAGGCTACCTGGACAACTTCATCCAGAATTATACAGCTATAGCAGCACCGCTGTACCAGCTAACCAGGAAAGAAACCAAATCTCACTGGGGTAAAAAGAAGAGGAAGCATTCAGAACGATACAAGACACCATCTCAAGTGAAAAGACCATGGCCATTCTTCGACCCAAACAAACCCATAATCCTCCGTACAGAAGCAAGTTTCAGTGAAGGTTTATAGGCAGCCCTGCTCCAGAAGACAGACAGAGGGATACAACCGGTACACTTCATTAGCCGAACAATGACAGAAACCGAGAAGAGGTACAGTCAAACCGAGAAAGACGCTTTGGCAATCAAATAGGCCAAGGAGAGACTGAGAACCTGTGTTCTATGTCGTGTGCAGCATTTGTGGTTCCCAAGTAACAGCCAGACGTGTGACAGATGGACGAACAGTTTACACAGATGCCAGTAAATTTACGCTAGCAAATGCAGTTATCATCACCACTGATGAACCAGAGAAGAACGAGGAAGTACAAACACCACAGGCAGTTCCAGACATTGAGATCCCAGAAAAGGGGACTCCACCCAGTGCACCACCTGACTCGCCAGGTACGACGGCAAATGCAGAGAAGCCAATGGAGCCACCCGGTACAGAGATAATACCAGAACAAGAAACTGAACCAGAACAAGGAGCAAAACATAACCAACCAGTGGACAGACCAGCAGTGACGAGACCCAGACGGGAAAGGCGCCAGCCTTCATATTTGAAAGACTATGTGTTAACTTAAGAGTTGATTAAGTTTTGTTTATCGGATGAACTTTGCTAGAGTTACAAGCTTTTGTTAGTTTGGGAGGGATCTAGTATCCGTTCCTCTGCACGCAGTGCGAGCCTACATTGTATAACGTGATATCGCATTAAAACAGTTCTATCCAACATGGCGTGTGTTCACTGACGATCTTACAGGCCGGTTATGTTTATAGTGAATAAATAAAACTAAGTACAACTAAATATAACTTAATATAACTTGGGGCAGCAATAGAACTAAGGAACTAAAATTGACAACAATGACTGGAGACCACTGATAAAACTAACGGTATTACAAATAATAATTGACAACAGTTATGACTAGAGACTACAGATGAACTTAACGATATGAATGATATAAATATTCACTAAGAGGAAAATAAATTCAGCTTTACTTTTTGAATGATTTCTGGAAGATCAATATGACAGTCTTCTGACGCTACAATTTCAAAAACTGTTTGTTTTTATTTTCGTCTTAAAGGCATTTTTAGTAATTTTTTTTAAAGACAAGGGCATTTCATTCCATTTTCCCCGGCGATCAGGGATTTTTTTCTATTTGATACGTTTTGGAAGATCTTACAAAAATCCTTTTTGAATAGTGGCTAATAATCGAACCTATTCCGTTTTTAAGTGTTATCTTTTAGGGTGTAACGAAGCTCGAGTAACGCCCACATTAGTCTTCTTTAGGAGTAAAATTCAAATTTTCCGGCGAGCACCCCTGACCTTCTCAATGGGAGTTCACCCCGGGATTCCAAATGTTTAACAGGAAGTGACCCAGTAAACAGCTGGAGAGTGATAGAGTGAATCATCCCGCCACTACAACAGCGTTGAGTTTTGAAGTAAACACTGCGCGTACTGTTTGTCAATGTTAATTCAGAGTCTGTTTATTTAGATGCATCCCAGTACAGAGATCCCTGGTTGAACCAGCAGATTCTACCGCCCAAGTCACAAAGGAAAAAGGCTCACGTAGCAGCGATCTTCAACTTGAGCAACTGATTATCGCGATGGCTTTAAATGATATAAAGGAGATGAAGGAAACTGTCGACGCTGACTGCAAAACATTTACGAAGGAAGTGCAGGAAATACGTAATCATCTGCAAAATGCAAAGGGGCATCACAGGCATTGGAAAGCAACTAAGTTATTCTTTCAAGCGACTAAAAAACATGTTTTTCTTTGACGACAGACCAAGGGGTGATACTTCAAAAATTACGTTGGCCTCCACTGCGTCTGAGCTTGATCACCTGGTTATGCAGATGTGGAGTCCCACGCCAAGAAGAAGAAAGAAAAGTGCCCATCATTGTCGATCTTTAAGGATGATTAGACGGGAACTGGAGGATCTTGCTAAGAAGACAAAGGAGAAAACAGATGAGATGGTAAATGAGCTAGCTCAACTTAAGAGTGACGCACAACTTCAACATCTCTCTCTAAAAGTCAAAGAATGAAGCCTCGATAGACAATTCCTTGAAATAGAAGAACTGATTCAGGGATGCTGCACAATTAAGAAGATCCCACTTTCGACACCTTGAGGGCTCCAGAGACTGACTGATGACAATGATCTATGTCAGATTAAGTGATTTTTGTTTCGACTTGGGGCTAAAACTTTTCATATTCAGACTATTAATAGACTATTTCCCAGCATATGACAAAGATCCAGTTGAATGCCTTTTTTAACGAACTTTTTGATATGTAGCGGCTTGGAAATGTATTTTGCCACGTTTTTTAGCGCGCAAGGGGGGGGGGGGGGGAGGGGGAAGGGGTTAGGGCAGTATTTGTAAACTGTAAAACGTGGTAAAACGCCGATTAGTTAGATAATTATTTTGTTTATATTCCAACCTTGAGATAATTAATAGCAGATTTGTTAAGGCTGTTTGAAAATGCTTACAACCAAATATCGAGACTCAGCTTGAAACTAGACAACGTCTGCAGCCAAATCTTCCATTTCCATATCTTATACTTTATTTGTGTTAAGAGATTACTGTGAAGACATGCACAGTTATTTATTTTAGTCAGTCTCCAAAGAGTCCTATTTAGTTCTTTCAGCTACGTTGAACAGGCCAGATGGACATGAGAAACGTCGGTAAAGTAGCATATCTGCCATTTACGTTCGCTTTTAGGAAATAAAAATGCTATCAACTTCTTAATAAATATACCTCACCTTAATTCCACAGTGTATCACTTGATGTCTGACCGCTTCCTTGATGACACGAGCCACTTTTGTGAGTTGTCGCTTCGTAGGTTTCTCACTCCTAAGAGCACAGGGAGCCCATACAAGCAGTGTGTCTGTTTATGTTCGAAATATAAAGAAACGTATGGGAGAATATTGAAGTGTTTTAACATCGTAAAAAGTTATATCGAGGAATGTCTAAGTTAAAGCTCAAAATAAATGTAAACGTACCTCAGTTGCTTTGTATTGTTGTTCCTGTGGCGCTGAATGGCGAATTTGAGCGATTTGGTGGGTTTTGCGTTACTGTTGTAACAGTAATGCAAAACCCACCAAGTCTTTGAAGTCAGACATTAGGACCATTAGGGATTAACTCATTAAGTTCGAGAACGAGTTCTTCAGTGATTGATTGCTCACAACGCATTGACGATAAGAACATGGCATCTTTCGCCGCCGTTCACCAACAAGTGAATCGTCCGGAAAAAAAACTGATAAATCAATCTTTTCCAGAAAGCTGTCGGTGGCTGACCCAAAACACCTTTCTTCTCTGATAATGTTTCGATGCATTGTTTTTATTATCCTTCAAAAAATCAATATGTGGAAGCAAATTTAGAGCAGGAAACGTTCTATTTTTCTCACATCTGATGTCACCTGGTTTAAAGCAGTCAGTGAGTAAGAACCGTACATTGGGAGAACGGTTTGAAAAGCATTGTGACTACAGGCGGATTTATTTTCGCCTTGCACTTCGTGCCCGCGCTGACTACCTAATGGGCAATTTTTGTGAAGAAAGAAACTTGGAGGATCGTGCGTTGCCGGGCGCAAGCTTAAAACAAGAGTGCTCAACCGGCTCTTATTCAACTTAGTTAATGTGTATAAAAAGGAAAACTGCATGGGAAAGAGTGTTAAGAGAGCTCACTTGCAGTGGAATTAATTGTATTTAACTTTAACGAGAAACAAAAGTCCCTAATAAGAAAGTCCTCTTAACCACAAAAATAAGACCACTTCAATCAGGCCAGGGTTTGTGGAATTTTCCATGCTATTTCCTTTCGGATGATCAGGGCTAGTAAAGGTGGGTATTTACATCTGCTGCATCGATTTTGGGATCATCATATCGACTTCACTCTTTCTTAATTTTATGCTTGACCGTGACCTGTGCGAAACCCAAGGCGAAATTAAACAACTAGAAAAATGGAACAAGTTCCGGAGTAACAATCTCTTGGCGAACTTGAAATATTCACCCAGGGACTAAGTCAAGTTTTAAAACATACCACCGAGTATAATATACACCTGATAAAACACAGCTGTGAGTCAATTTTAATATTCAGGTGGACCTCGAAACCGTTCCTTGCAACTTTAATTGAATTAAACGAACGACCATGCCGAATTTATTTAAGATCAAGCTGAAAAACTATTTTGATCACAGTCGAACCTAGTCAACACCGACAAAAGGTGTAGGTATTATGGAGGAGGGTGTTGGGTTATACATGTCGTAGGTATGATATGCTTTTGCAAAGGTGCCACTCATGGTCAAAGTCAAAATTGACCCACGAACTTCCTAAGACGCATTTTTATTGTTCAATTAACAGACATTTGAAGGACACCATTGCGTGTTGGCCCGAGATGTGACGAAATCCGCCGTGTTTTCCGCAGAACCTCCTCCAGGCGTTCGGTTTAGTTGTCGAGGAAAGGAGATTCGTACTCTGTATTATTTGTTACCTTGGCATAAATTTGATCTGAAACAAAACCAGTTCATTTTGTTAAATTCGAAACTATCAATGGTTTGGACGTGACAAATAGGCTGAGACTATATCCCTCTATATGAATTTTACTCGGTTCTATTTTGCATTCCCTTTTTTCGTCAGGCCTGAGTCATTATAGGGTACACAAAGTCATGTTAAACAATACTTGTATAAATAATGACACTGTTTTCTTTCTCCATGCGCTCGTTTCGTTGCCAGTTGCCATGTTTTTTTTTTTCATCTTTATTGACAACTTACTGAAGGCTTTTCTTTCAACTGGTCAATGATCATGCAGGAAATGAGGATGGCGGAGTTTAGAACTGTAGAAAAAAAGTCGACGGAACTTGACAACTGTGTCTTTGTAGCTTTCATAAAAGTATTGAATATTAATCAAAATTCTTTACAGGTGGCAACGAGTTGACCCTTGCATGAAATTACGTGCAAGAACACACGCAATCTCTTAACTCCGCCATAAATTAGTCCAGGCAGTCGTGTCTCGCGCTCATATACAGCTGTTTCGACAAAGGTTGTCCCACAAAGACGTAAAAGCTTACGCGACAATGCCGGGTGGTGTTATGGGTAGTAAGCGTTAGGCTTTGCTTGATGGAGGTTTAAGGTGATTTACCAACAAGAAAAGAAGAAGTATGAATACACGTGCTCCTGCTGTTTCCTTCCATCGCGCTGAAACACCTTGAGGTTCAGTCGAGCAACCGTAAAAATTTCCTACGCTTTGTCTCGTCTGTAAGACAACCTTTCTCGAAACCGCTGTATACAGACAGGTTTATCTTGTTGAATACAGGATGGAGTGACTCAAAACACGTCCAAATCTTCATTGTGGTTGTCACATCATATAACTGGAATGCTATCATGTGCACTTTTGTAACCATTAATTGCACAAGCCGTGCCTACTACGACTGAAAGCTGGTAAGTGGTATTACGTTGATAATGGTACAGGAAGTTTGTAAAATAAGTATTGTTTATGACGTCTCGGAGAGATTTTCATCGGATACTATTTTGCCAACCTGGGTACTCTACAGTGTTGAAAGTGAGTTTACTGAGCAACGAAGATGATGAATGGAAAACTTAGCTAGCGATAAAACAAGTCACAGTGAAAAAAAAGATATCTGGGAAGAATGACACTACATGTTCTTCTTTCAGGGATGAAGTGTTCATTAAAGTTAATGGAACATCTATACAATCCGAATTATATATCATATTCTGCTTATTACAATATTGCAAATACTAATCGGCTTTGGAAAATAATTGATATGCTCGCCACTTGTGAATTTTTATTTCACCGGGGAAGAATTTATCAAGGATGTAAATCTGAGAAGTGTTCAGTATATATCAGTTTTAAGTGAAACCAGTTCCAGTTTAAAGACAGATTTCAGTTCCAAATGCGGCATTTGGCACGCAATGTTCTATTGTTTACACTCTGCATAATACGGAGGTATCCTTCACATAGGATTATCACAGATTTTACCAAAATATAAAACTCGTGCACGTGCAGAGCAGGCAGAGCCATAGTAGCGTTCATTAGTTTAAAACTTTTTTTAGTAAGTTTAATTTTGAAGCAGTTTCTTTGAAGCAGTCGTTTCATTTGTCAGTCAGAAATGTGCATTTGTTAGTGGTTTATAGAGAGACGTGAAGACAATGGAAGAATCAGAAAGTGGAATAAATTTACAAGAATTGCCAAATAATGATCAAGATGAAGCCAAAGAAAAACAAGCCAAAGAGAAAGAAGAGAGAGAAAAACAAGGTACGTTGATACCGAGTTTCGGCAAATGTTAATTGTGAAGATTTTTGAAATATTGGTTTGTCTAGGGTCGAGAAAAGCAAACAAGAGAAATAGTTACTTATGATTAGTTTGTTGTCAACGATATTAAAGTTGTCAATAACTTCCGAAAAATTAGTTATTAACAATAAACCACTTTTTCCTTGATCCATCTTTTGCTACTTCACTGACACGCCATCAAAAGTAAGCGCTTTAACCATTCTGTCAACTAAGTCAAGAACATGGTATATGATAGATGATAAATATAATACAATCTCACCAAGGTTAAAGTCTGTGCGGGCTTTCATTCGCTCGTTATTCGGAAGTGTATTCACCCAAATTTATAGAGCTCTGTATGGAGAAGCCATGTTGGTGCCCCTCGGAAGGACACAAACATGGCGGCCGGAAAATAACAGACACATCTGTCCATGATTGAGTCTAGCTATTGAAACGAACAACTATTACTCAGAGCTCCTAAATATTGAAATTTATACTTATTAAATTAACAATTGTTCAGGCTTTGTTGTGGTCAAATCCTTTATTTTGTTATTGCGGCCATTTATTGTCACCTTATCTGTGCCAGCAGAGTGTTTCTGGCCTGAGTAGTACCGTTTCCGTATGATCGAAGACCTTTACACATTTTGGACGCCGAATAATCAGTAGGCTATCACTACTCTCAACTCCTTCGATTCACTTTTTTTTTGCTCTTGGTCCCAGTTTTCTTGGGGCTACCCCATATGACGCAGGCTAAAAAGGAAAACGCAATAGCGAAGCGCGCGAAGTCTAAAAATAGAATGCAAATCACTGAATTCCCCGCGAGACTCAGTCGACATAAGCTTGTTCTGAGGGAAATACAGGGAATATAAGCGAAATTTTTGTTTCACAAGTGTTTAAGGAACACTGGCTTTTGCTCTTAAAGAAATCTTCAAAATCATTCACCATTCCAGTTTGTTTGTCTGAGTCTTGTCTGAGTCATGACGTCACTCGCGCGCTTCGCTATTCTCTTGAGTGCGTTTTTTACACAGGAAAATAGTCGAAAACGGTAATTGTTTCAAATATTTAACAATTATTCCATGAGCGCGCGTTGGATATGAGATGATAGATAGCCAACGAGGCGCGTAGCGCCGAGTTGGCTATAATCATCTCATACTGGCTCAACAAGCGCGAGTGGAATAATTGTTTTATTAAAAACAAAAAGGCCCAAAAAATCACGCATATGCTCGCCATTTTTGTAGATCGTGGTATAATGGCTCATAAACCATGATGAATTAGCCAATGAAAACTCTCGAATTACATTATCCAATGATCTAGTTTTTAATAAATGTAGGTAGCCGACAGAGACAGGATTCTTTCTTTACAATCTCAGAGGTCATAGGTGTGTCGATCTTTGGAGGCTTATCATGATATCCCAGTCTATTGCCTGGAATTATCATCGTGTAACATAGGAAGATTACAGCTTCTGCTGAAGATCATTTTGCTATCAGCTTAATCTCGGTCTCCGGCTAAAACTAGTTGAGGCATGTTGTGTAGATGTTGTTTTTTTTTTATTTAACACAAAATAGCAAATATTCGAAAATGATCACTTTGTGTTTTAGTAATGCACTCTTACTTTAAAAGAATGTGTAATTTTTAGACTGAGACTAAACTTAATTCCAAGATTTTTGACTGTTCGGATCTGAAATCTTATTAATTTAAATAAACATCTAATAAGAGGTGTAATAAATATCCTCACTATTTTTTAAAGCAGTGGTTATACTTAAAACTGTTTATTCTTTCATAGAATTCGAGAAGTCTCTGATGGATACGATCAAGAGAGGGGATGTAGAAGAAATAACGGAGAGGCTTAACCCACGAGCTTTAACAAAATGCAAGACTAATACATTGTATATGGCAATGAAGGTACAGGATATATAGAGCCTTTTAAGAAGACTCCTATGCGAAAAGTTCCCGGATGCTGTACGGAAAATTTGAATTAACCCCCTAGAGAGACCAAGCTGGGCCTTGCTCAAGCCTTATTTGAATTCTTGAAGATACCACTGATCTGAAAACGGACAGAACACTCTGTTGGTGATGTTTCGGACGCCCTAAGTGAGATGAAAATTAGTAATTTTTACACCCCGCTGAAAGAGACGGCGAGCATCCCCAAGATATATAGACACTTTGGCAAATAACGTATATTTGTCATAAACCTGCAGATATATATGGAAGACTTATTTTGGATATTTTACTGTGATCTTGAAAATTTTGCTGATAATTTCTCGTGCTTCGTTATATTTTGATAGGAGAGACCAGCTGTGAATAGATCAGATGTGACTCCCCTCCGAAAAAACACTCGTATAAATTTCAACATATTACTGATTGAACAGCGTGGTAAATGAAAGTTCAAAACGGTCTCGTCATTTAAGAGCCGCCAGCACATAAACTATATATGGGTTACGCCGTTTGTGTGCGAGGTGAATGATAACCATTAGGTATTTATTTGTCAGGCAAGCTCTGCGCTGCGTCGGAGAGCAGACAAAAAAGGACCGGACGAAGAAGAGATAACAAAATTGGCCAACTCTGTGGACGAGTTCTCTTACTCGCTGTTAAATCCGTTAAAATCAGATATAGAATTCCGCCATGCGTTTGCTGATTCACTGGATCACGTCATGGATGCTAGTATAGAAATGGAACAGAAAAAGGTAAGAAACCCGCAAAGCTTTTCAGTAGACTTAACCGACTCAAGAATGTTTTACCGTTGGTTAGTTTGCACCACCCTCGCTGATAACAGAAAAAAACTGTTCTTAAGTATGTTCTTGTGGATTACCGCGGAGAATCAGCGAGCAAAATATGACCCGATGGGTCATGGCAGGTTTGGCGGTCATTTTGTAGGACTTGGGAACAAAAGTCAAGTCCAGGGCACGGTTAACGCCAAGAAGCAGGAGCCATAATCGTGGACGTAAGTCTTGAGATCAGCGCGCACCCATGATATGGGAGACTTTTTCTATTTTTAGAACAAATTTCGCCATCCTGACGTCATATATCCGCGCTGATCCACGCACGTGTCGTGGGTTCTCGCGTGGATGTGGTCCGTTGCGTGATCAAATGGTGAGAGTTGCGAGATTCTCTTGCCGATTTTTCACGGTGATGGCAGGGAATAAGGCACGCTCCGACTCGATGGAAAAGGTGAATTTTTCAGGGTCGAAAATTTCTTTAATTTCGCGCTGTGAATGAATAATATCTGCTCGCGCCAGCTGTACGTGTTAACTTCTGAGTTTGTTCTGTAGAGAAAAGTTACTCTTTACTCCGGTATCGAGTTAATTTGTGAGTTTCCCAAACAATGCTTATAATTAATCATAACCAAAACTGTTTTTGATAGTTTCTTATTGTTTCTGCTCGTTTGGCGTGTTTGCAAAAGTTTTTGAGTACGAGTAGCTCGTTTACATAGTGCAGAGTGTGGACTCTGTGGACTTTCAAGTCTGCATAAGTCGTTGTTTTCAATTGTCAACAAGTCTTAAAAAAGATTTGTTTCGTTGTCTTTTGTGCTGAGAACAACAATTTTCACCAACGCCAAAAGGTACTAACATCAATTCATGTGTGCTTCTTTCACATAGTGAAACTTTACACTGCGAAAACAAAACAGACAAAGAGTTTTGATAACTCAATCAACAAAATCGTAATCTTTATTCGAGTTGATTAAAAGCGTTATCGTAACTCTTCTGATTATTTCTGCTGTATTCACATATTTTTAGCTAGGCATTTAATATGTTCTCAGCCATTTGTCAACCTCAAAGCTGTTCAAAAACTAAAAGATATCATATGAGTTCGATGTACGTTTTCACACCAAAGTGCGGAGGTCCAATTTGTCATGTTTTATACTGACTGTAAAAAAACACTCATCGGCGGGCGCTCATTCATCGACAACACACAAATTATTGGATTTTTACACAAACAAAACTAAGCAGCATCTGCAGAGGTAAACCTATTGTCACTTATTGGGCCTTGATGAAACGTCACGCGTCGCTTACAATTTTTAAGCAAAATTCCAACAGCCATAAACGCGTTGAGTTGTGGAGCAAAAGCATAAAAGATTTCGGGAATTTCGGACGCCATTTCCCCTGCGCAACATCCGCAAAAATCCTCGCAGCATGTATGCACGTGTGCTGCAGGCGATGATGCAATTTGTTCTAAAACTAGAAAAACTGTCCCATATCATGGAGACAGCTCCAATACTAGAAATGGCGCGCGCTCCTGAAAGAACATAACAACAACAACAAGAACTTCGGCACTAAGAACTGAGATCCACATCACTAAAACATAGCTACTTCTGCACTGAGTTCCTTTGACTTAAAGAGTACTTCAATTACGCGCATTTATTGACGAATTCTCTTTTTCCATTGTAGACGTTGGCACATCCAGTACTTCATCGTTTAATGAACAACAAATGGTTCGGTGAATTCCACCCACTGAAAAGATCGTCCAGGCTGAGTATTCAACATTGGAAGTGGTGCTTTCTTAACATCTGGTGTCTGATTGACGTGCTGCTGTTTCCAGTTCTCTTTGTTCTGTTTTACATTATTCACATTTGCAGAGATAAAGCGAGAAAAAAAGAGGTAACTTATTGGAACAAACTACTTTTCAGCCCCGTATGGCTGTAAAACTCCGAGTTCAACACTAATTTGTTCGAAATGACCCTTCAAATTAAATAAAGGTAGCATTCTTTAGACACTGGAGATTTCTTGGGAAGTCACGTAAATGTTTTCTAAAACTCCATCGGAAGTTCAACAAACCTATGGAGAGTTAAGAGATGCATTACGTAGAGTTTATTTCTAGTGCCCGTGACAGATCAGTTCTTTCGAGGTTCAAATGAAAATTACTGTTTATTTTTTGAGTTGAATAAGTTAGGAAGTGAACGTCATGATGGCTGCGAGCTTCCAAACATAAAAACGTCTTTATCGTTGTATGGAAGTTGGGAAGCCCATGTGCTGTCAGACGAAAATCCATCTAAATAAGTTGCCAAAGTTAGCAAATTTACAACTCTTAATTAAGTGGGACGGTATTAAAAATCTTAATGACATCGCAAGTGCAAGTTCATGGTCAAGTCCCAAAAAAACTTGAGTTTAAATACAACTATAACATGTTGTGTTCTTTCATCATAGATGTTGCCGTTGTTTTTCTCGTCAATGCAACTTCTGAGGTCGCTCAGGAGGCTTTTCGTGTTATGAAAGGCTCCATGAAATATATCATCGAGAAATATGGCAATGATCGAGCCATGTACCACATCATTATTCGGCATCCAGACGACAACAGCTTTCAATCACATGAAATTTGTTTCAACACCAATCATGTCAATGTAACGGCACTTTTGGACGCTGTTGAAGATCTTGAAAGGGGAAACGTAATTGTTCCAGCTCTCCACAAGGATCTACAGAAGGCTAGAGAAGCTTTCGAGAGCAACACACTTAAGAAAGACGCAGCAAGGGTAAGTTCATCATCTTCATCATCATCATCATCATCATCATCATCATCATCATCATCATCATCTTCATCGTTATCGTCATCATTGCCGTCCGCGTCATAAGCATATTACGCGGTAGACAACGCCTAGTAAAAAATGAACTAACATTTTACTATCGAATGTCGCAGGTGAATAGATTAGATTAGTTCTTCTATCAGTCTAAAAACGCGATCAGGCTATTAATATAATTCAATTCCAAAGTGGATAAGAAAAAATCCTCGTTGTTAACTTTCTCCAAAATATGCAGAACGTGAGTGGTCAATCCACGTTTTTGTTTTGCAGAGGACGGCTAAAAAGTGTACCAAGATTCAAAATGGGCGTGCATAGCAATTGTTCTACTCCTACACCTTTCGTTTAGGGTTGTTCTTGCTGGCGTCGTCGTCGCTGTTTACGTAAGCATCCTAATCATCATGAACTCCAACT
>JAHPZR010032736.1:0-12277 GCA_019787425.1 Platygyra sinensis | reverse complement strand
TGACAACGTAGCAGCGGTGAAGCAACCATTAATTGCACGCGCCACAGGCCGAGAAGTCCAACCATGCACGTAATGACGAGTTTACACCAAATAAAACCGCGAAAAGGTGTGTGCAATATTTCCTCGTTCTAAAAAAAGCGGCCCAGGACAACCCAGCAGTGATGGTAGCTGAACGATTTTTTTTCTCTCTCTGGCCATTCCAAGTAATTTTACATTATTTTAACAATTAAAATGAAACTTGTTTTGTTACTGTTATTGTTGTTATTGTTGTTGTTATTGCTGTTGAAGATGAGGACTAGCACCTTTCGTTTCTCAGTTTCATATTTACATAGTTATCTGTTCTTTGAGCTGACAGAACTGTAAAGAATTTTTAGTTACCCCTTGGCTAAATTAAGTGATATGTTTTACTGTTTTGTTACCAAAATGGCCTCCTTCCTTGTTATAGAAGATCCACTTTTACATTCTTTAACAAACTCTTTCAACTAAAGCATGTTCTGTCGTTATGTAGCCAACGTTTCTTTGTTTCGGATCTCCTAGTTCCATTTTTATCTTGCAAATTTTTTTATCTTTATTTTTCTTCTTTGGACTTGTTTTCCTCTCCGACCGATCGATCGCCCGAGGATGGCCTAAAAGGAAAGGAAAACGTTACATTTTTAATAGGTGACAATCAGAAGCTTTGTTATTGTGGAACAACTAGTTTAAATGAGAGTATTTTATTTTCAGGTGCAAAGAGATCAACTTGAATCACATATTGAATGTGCAACTAAAAGTCACCTCGACTTAGCGTGCGGTGAGTTAAGGGACAACCAGCAGAAATTAAAAGATAAGATAATACACTTTGACGGACTTGAAGAGAGGGTAAACACTTTACACGAGCAACTTGAAGAGAAAATAAATGATATTCAACACCAGCATCAAAAGTATGTAGATCTAATACCACAGAAACACCAACGGGGAGTTAATATTCTTCAAGAGCAGCTTGAACAGAAAATAAGTATGGAGCGTAAAATGTTTTTGGTTTGTTTGGTGTTAGGACTGGTGTTGTTAGCGTATTACCTGACGGAAGTTGAAGATAGAGTCCAGAAAAATTTTGAGGAAAAGTTGATTCAGATTCTTGAAGAGAGAGTAAATAAACATCTAGAAGAAAAACTAACTGTTATTCAGAGTCTGCATGAAAGTAAAGTTGGTATGGTGAGAAAAGATCTTGAAGATGGAATCCAGAAGAAACTAGACGATAAAGATAGTATTATTAAAAATCTTGAAGGTAAAGTTCGGACAATACTAGAAAGAAAAAATAAGAGTCATTCAGAGGCTGCATGAAAGGATTGTGAAATTAAGAGATGGATCAGAGGCATCCCACATTTTTATATGGAAGATAAAAGATTTTGAAAACCAAATGAAAAACAATGAGGATAGCTATATTAGAAGTGTTCCGTTTTACGCGTATGGCTACAAATTGATGGTAAGATTGTATCCAAAGTACCTCGACAAGGAAGAGAACCCCTCATCTCTCCATATATTATTACTGTAATGAAAGGTGAATATGACGCCATATTACCCTGGGGATTCTCAAGGAAGTATCATTAACGTTAATCGATCAACAAGATAATCCAGATCAACGCCATGACGTCGCTTTTGAATTTACTGCAAAACCCAAATAGTGAAGTCTTTAAAAAGCTGTAGAAGGGGAAGATCGTTCAGCCTGGGGATTCCGAGAAATTTGTATCACATAGTGACCTCAGGACAAAGACTCTTCATTGTTGATGACACCATATTCATAAAAGTTCAAGTAGCTAAGACTTCATAGTTTCAGCTCTAATAACCTACCTTAGAGGCTGTCAGTGGTATAACAAGTCAATGTTCTAGGAAAAGGGTGTTTTCGAGATGACAGTATTTTGTCGGGCATGCTTTTCAGCTCTGTAATTTTCTTGTTCTTATCAGTTTTATTAAATTTATTAACTTCATGCATGTAGATCAATTGTTTCATCTGTAGGAGTCGGCCTTTAGAGGCAGCTAGCTTTGTTTTCTCTCAATTTGATTTGACCTCATTGTGGCTCCCAAAAATTCTTTAAATTACTTGCATACTTCTCGCCAGCGGCGTATGTGTCAAAATCTAACTGAAAGTCCAGGAAATTGATTTTGCCCGGGCAAGAGACTTCTGGTCTGTTGCTCGAATTAATCAGCAGAAAATATGTAAATAACAGTTTGGAAAACAGCACTTGAGTCTTTTTGAATTTCTAGTATAATAGATTTTGGAATCTTTTCTGTACGTTGTAATGTGAACAAACCTGTATGACATGTACGTTGTTTTAGTCTATTACAACTGCAGCTATGTAAGTATAAATTTACAGAATTATTACTTTTTGCCCTTTTCAGATACTTTTGTAGAGCATTGTGTTTTGTTCTGTTGAGACTTTTCATGGCAACAACTTAGATGAACTATTTATATTACTTTGTGAAGTTTGATGATGATGATGATGATGATGGTGATGATGATGATGATGAAGAAGAAAAGAGGAGGTTTAAGGACGTTCGCGCTAATTGTTTCTGTGCATTCCTACTACTTACTACAAATTAATGAAAATAAACAATGATAGGGCAGCTGGACATTGCCATAGCTTTGCCTCGACTAAACGTTTTCCAGTGATACCTGTTATACTTTCAATAGATCATTTTCTCTACGGATTATCTACGGTTGGCGCAAAAATAAAGAAAATGTTTAAATTTTTTTGAAAATGCACCATCCAACTCTGCTTTTTTTAGCTCTTCGTTTCACTGTGCGGCGGTTTCAGATACCTTTTGAAGGGTTACGTTTAATGAAAACGTTGGCAACGTTTGGAATTATTAACGCAACAGTTTCACTTATACAAAATCTTACTACAAATAGTTTGGTTCCGTTGATTCACCTTTCAGTTTGATATTTAAGCTAAAACCCTGGAGACCATGCTGATTTGACTAGTTTTCCATACTCTTTATCTCTGAAACGAGGTCTGTGACCGCCATTTTTTTCCATTTCTGAAATAAGTAATTCATTATCTTTATACGGTAGAAGCTTGAAGAAAATCCATCAAATGGAGCATTTTTAAGCGGACGTCCTTAAACAGTAGGTGAAATATAATCTTAGGCAGATATAGATGTATTGATTAATGTAATGTAAAAACCAAAAATGAACATAAAATAAAGGATCAGTAGACGTTGATAAATGGTTGATGTATTTTCCTCCAGGAGTTTAGCGTGAGCATTTTATTCTTTGCGCTATACTAACTCATTGGTGTTCGCGTGTGGGGTTTCTGGAGACCCCAGATAAGTATATAAGATTGCTTTAAAAGCGCCAAGGTAGTCATCACGTGCAAAAAATAATCGGCGGTTGTTGCAGTAGAATTATTTCTTTAGTTATCGTAATGCCGCCCTCTTCAGAGCAATGAACACCAACCGAGGGTGGAGACACAGCTCGATCTGATACTGTTGCAGACGTATTCGCGAATTAACGTTTTAAGAATTATCTGGACTAGCAAGTCGCAAGTCTTCCGTCCGGCCTCGTTTCCCAAACTGCGACCGAGACGAAAAAGCTAAGCGAAAAAGCTAAGCAGAGTAGCCGAAGCAGAAAAATTAAAGTTTCCAGGGAACAAGGACCAATTTATCTTTAACTTCGAACTTAGCAGAACCCTTGACGAAGTTAGAAATCTGTTTTAGCCGCTAAGAACAAAGAGAAAACAGAGAAGGTTGCTGACCTAAGGAAGAACCTTAAACGCCGTCAAAGAGTCATCAAACTCGCCGAAAATAGTGAAGCAGGTTGGCTCGCCGTCAAGGAATACCAGACAGAGGAAGTAGCCAGTGATTCCAAAGACGAAAAACGAATTCGTAAAAAACACATGAAAGAACAGGAAGAAGCAGAATGCGTCAAGGAAGCAGGTCAGGCAACCGACGGTCTGGAAAAGAAAGTAGATAAATAAAGGGGCACAAAAAAAACAGACAAAACGAAAAAACCAAATTAAAATAATAAATTTACCTTTCTTAGAAGAAGCGAAAAATTAGATAAAAATAATAATAAAATAATAATTCTACCGCAACAACCGCCCCCTAGACCATTCCATTAATGCACTCTGCACTAGAAGCGAACCGGTCTTTCTTACTAAACAACACTTCAAATCGCACATCCCAGACAGTAAACAACCCTTCTCTCCCTCCCCTATTTTCAGTTTTCCCTCGAAAATTTTAGCGTGATCTCCTATTGTGGCCAACTGTGAGAATGTAGGGGAAGGGGTTTGTAGCGCAAGGACCTTATAGGCACCTTTGACGTCCAAATTAGGTAGAATTTCTAGAGATCTTTTGCAAGTTGTTGTAGGGATATCGGCAGCCGGGCAAGTTCTTAGACTAAATGCCCGGCAGTCAGAAATTTTCACCGAATTTCGACTGAAAGAGTATTTCAAACTACTTGATGGCACTTACTGTTTTTTTAGAAACGTAGAGCAATCCTAAAAACTATGCACGTTTGCAAGACGACATCAGATACTCTCAACACGTTTCGAGGGGGCTTTCTGTGGGAATTCAGTCCAGAATTTTACTGCCGCAGTCGGATAGAGAACCTTGTAATATGGTATGCACAAGCCTGGAGAACTTGTCCACTAGAAATCCACAATAGTTCGTTTAGAATCGCTTGGCCATTCCAAAGAAGCATTGCGTAGTTTCATTAAGTTTTAAAAAAGCTTTTTGTCACAATTCGATAAATATCTCTAGCATAGTGTCAAGTGTAGACCTGTACAAAAATGGCTACCTTTTAATTATTCCTTTTGTTCGTATTTAAAATAGCCTAACTAACCTCGTTCGGGATAACAAATTCTTTACAATATGTATCTCAAAAAACGAGGTTAGTAAGGCTTATTTAAATAGAACAAAATAATAGTATAAAGGCAGCCATTTTTGCATAGGGTCTTTATGTCAATTTTTATATTATGCCCAAGCTTGGATATTTCGTCATTTTGCAAACGGACATAATGTTTGGAATCTCTTTACATTTCTAAAAAAAAAAATCATTAAACACCATCAAAAAGTTTGAAAGAATACTTTAGCGGAAATTCTGTGAAAGTTTCTGACTGCCGGGCTTTTAGTCCATTTAAGACATTGCCCTGCTGCAGGGCTTTTACGGCACAGTGTTTCCCGGGTGGGTAGACGCGCATATGAAAAGGGCGGGGATGCTTGTCAGAAATTTTGAATTAAACCCCTAAAGGAAACCGATCTGGACGTGGTGCAAGCTTTCTTGACCCTTTAAAGAGACCATGTTAAAACACACACAAATGAAGCGAGCAAATGAAACGATTTCAAAATATACATATTAAACATTTATTTTTATTTTTCTTCGCGTGCAACCTTCATCGAGACCTTCAGGGCTAAATATAGATGGGTTATTGACAAAGTGCAAGGTCAAGATGGCTAGATATTGGCCAAGTGCTTTGTTTTTTGCGTGTTCATGGACCGAGACGAAGTCTAGGTCTATAAACTCGTAAAAAAAAAAATTAAAAAAAAAAAAAAATAAAAAAAAAAACGAATAAAGAACAAGGCCAATATCCAGCCATCTTGACCCATCAAACTTGGTCAATAAAGTATTTATGGTATGGCTTTCGGGAAAAATTTTCTTATGGGATACAGCTGGTAGTCTTGCGCGGGCAGGATAGCTCCATCTTGCTAGCTCAGGTAGCCAATTACAGCGTGCGAATTGGTTCATCCCCCCGCTCACGGAGCTAGCCATATAATAAAATGGCGTTTTGGCCCAGAACACCCTAAGTGAGACTACCCCCCCCCCCCCTCCCCTCCCCGCCCCCAGGCAGAGTTTATCGTTTAATATACCTCTTCGCTCAGAAATAAAAGTTAATTAAATCGCTGTGGCTACATAATGAGAGGCAGCCAATCAAGGTCGTTAAAGCAATAAATAGCCAGTGGTCCGAGTATTTTAATTATAATTTAGTTTTAAATTTCCAGGAAATAATAATAATAAATATATGGCCAATCCAAACTATGATATATCGATTAAGAAGTCCCAAGCGATGTAGATAAGTCCTAACCTCGTTCCCAGGGGCTCTGAGATAAGAGAATCAGTCTTAATTGCTTTAATTCTAGTGACAGTTTTAGTTCTAGAAATAGTTTGGATTTTATAAGTTCTTTTGACTCGGTCGACATTAATTTAGTTGCAGTTGTCTCAGAAAAGCAATGCGTGATTTTCCGTCCTTCCGTCCCAGGAAACAGCCGAAAAGACTCTTTCTTATCGTTATTATCTGAAGTTGTTGTCTGCTTTGGAGACGGAACTAATTATGGATCTCTTCGTAAAAGCCCAGTAGCCGCGGGCTGTTGGATTATCGGGACGAATTTTGTTACCTGTTCATATGGGAAATTTCAACCCGGTCGACCGGAATGAAAGCAAAGAAACTCAACCAAAATGGTGGAGCATAAATTTGTATCGTTCGCTGCTCCCATAGCACGTGATAGCTTTGTGGGCTCTTGTAAGTTAATTCGCAAACTGGAAATACATACAAAGTGGAAATACATACAAAGTGGAAATACATACAAAACAAATATATGACATTCTTGCCGCTCTGTTACGAAGGCGAAGCTATTTTGTCAAAAATTTTCGTCCCGGTTACAAAGATCTCGGTCGCAACAACCGAGATATCGGTATCCGGGCCAGCCCGGTTTTCACATAAACACATCGAAAATTTTACGAAGGAAAGAGCGTCGAGGCGAGATCTCTGAAACTGAACCAGCCTGGTTTACCGGGCTGATATGAAGAGGCCCTTCGACTACTGCGCTGCAACCGTCATTTAATAAATTACTTTCCAACACCTGACGAGGGTGATGTTAATTTCTGGATTAGTTCGAGCCTCAACAGTCTTGGGCATGGCCTTAAATCTTAGACTTTTAACCTTGCGTCGCTTTGCTTCAGCCTTGCGTTTAAGACGGAAGGAAGTAATATTCAACTATACTGCGACGGTCAGGTAATAGATTTCCTTCCCCGTCCTGAGGAAGGTGATATTAATTTCTGGCATTCTTAGAGTTTTAAATTTAGTCCGCTTTGCCTATAACTTTGAAAACTTTGAGGAACGACAGAAAAAAAAAAAACATACTATAAGGGTCCTGTCTAAGACGCGGTATCATGTGTACTTGCAGGAATAATATATGTGGATGTTATATGAATCAAAACACAAAGCGAAATGCCTTTCCGTGGCTTGACAAACTTATGATGACAACCTGTTTTCTCTAGGTGCTAGATGCATAGCAGACTGGTTCAGTTTCAGTCTAGTAGCATCACATCCCAACGGAAAGTAATGCCACTGACCATGACTTGAGGAGTAAAGAAGGAAATGCATAGGATAACCACCTCTGGAAGCATGGTTCAACTTGGCTTACTGATCCTTAAAATTGGCCACCTGACATTACATTGGAACCTACAGCTGAAACCATGGCAACAGTTAAAGTAAAACGAAAAATAGACCATTCTCCAAACTTGTGGCCGAAAATTCAAATAAGTCAAAATTAAAAACGTATACCAGCAATATAAAGAACACCTTTACTTTAGTAACCCTGCAAAGTTTCAGCATTTCAGGTAAATATCAGCTGAGAAAATGTAAGTTGAAAATTGAAAAATTCACTGACGTCTGTATGGCTAGGGGTATAATGCATATCTCCAGTCATACAAACATCTGTAAATTTTCAATGTTCAAACATCGGGCAGAATGCTTGGACATCATTAATTATTCATAACCACTGAAGCGGGGAAATTTGAATGTGAGCGCCGCTCATTAGCCCAGAATAAGAGAAGAAAGAGCCGAAATCAGCCAACCGGCGTTAATAAAACTCACTTCTCAGATTTACGGAAGCAATAACTTAAAAACCCAAGAGCGGGCTTTTGAAGAGGAAGGGTTAATCTTTCATTTGCACATAAAAGGAAGAAGTTTTACAAAGTGTAAGGCTTATCCCTTTAACCTTGAAAATGACGAAAAAACGGGTATTTTTTGTATGGAAGCCAAATTCCAGAGCGATTTTCTGAAAACTCAAACTAGCTTCCAAAAACCCAAGAGCGGGAAATGGAAGATGGATCTTTCCTGAAACAGAATCCGTTTTGATTTTGAAAATTGGTGAAGGATAACCACTATCCCTTTCAGTTCTAACATTTTAAGTCGGAGTTCGGTTCGAAAATGGCGCTGATGCCATTGTTTTCAGCCCATGACTGAATAACAATGGTTGCCAATACGAAACAAAAGCCTATTCAAGAAAATCATTCATTTGGACTAGACTACATTAGCTTCATACAATCTTTAAGATCATTAGTCTTTGCGATCAAAAGTCGCCGGTGATCGAAAAACGCTTGTAATTCGAAATGAACTGGAAATTTCTTAAAGTAAAGTAAAATTAGGTAAATTAAAAAGTAAAGTGAAGTAAGACATATGAACTCCAGCAGGTCGGGCATGTCTAAAATCTACTAACAAAACCAAGGTCGATCGTTTATTTGTGTTTGTTTGTGTTCGGTAATCGAGCAAAATCGAATATTTTATTTACTGTGATTGATCTTGATCGTTTGATAATCAAACATTCAACTGAACTCGATAATCGACCGTTAGGCACCCGAACGATTAGTGTTAGCTTGGGCTCGATTACCGAACAATTCGATTGGATTTGCCGGGATCAAATCGACTACCAGGACATCGATCGCCATGTTAGCTAGTGTTTGGGTTAGCTTAGGACGTAACGAAAGAGAAAATTTGTCTATTCAAACAAAGTAAGAAACAAAAGCGGTTTGTGCTAAACGAAACAAAGGGAGTAACAATAGCGCACTGGTTTCATTGTTTAGTTTGCCGCCTTCATCAGGCTAATGAGCATTGCCGTGCGTTCATAGCAACCAATGAATAAGCTTCTTTTGGGTGCTATGAATAATAACAAGCGTTATAACAGACCTTTCCAACTGCAAGTAAATGTCCCGAGAACAATAGGCATTCTTCGCGATGATACATTTTGTCAACTGATATTACACATGAAATGCTGAAACTTTGCAGCGTTACTAAAGTAAACGTGCTCTTTCTATAGTGCTGGTATACGTTTTTAATTTAAGATTATTTTAAACTATTTGAATTTTCGGTCGCCATGGACAAGAGCCTATTGTCTCCATCGCTATTCCCAACCACGACGCCTTAGATCACATGCTTAGCAAACATGCATTACCAAGAGTTCTGGGAATAGACCTTTCCCGCTTTCCAACAAACAACAGCGCCAAGTCGTGGTCAGGTTTGGGCAAAAATACTGCAAATGTATGAAAATGTCCACCCCAATCTCGTTTTGGTACTAATGTTCGAACGCACTGAAGTCGAATGCGGGAAAAAGTCTGCAGAAATCAGGCAAGAAACGGAACGACGGGTGCAATCAGTACTGACGAGACACACCACCATGAAGAGCTATGGATGGTTAAAAGGGCTCAAAAATCAGCTCACCAGCAACACAGCTTCCAAGCGGAAAAACTGCAGTTAAACCTCCAGTATAACGACAACGAGCAAGTCTCAAAAAGCCCGAGGAAGAACAATCTACCTCCCAGACGACAACCCCTTCACAGCCAAGTTGGTCTTGAATGCTCACTTAGCTACTCTGCATGGAGGTGGCGGACTCACAGTGGCGAAAGTACGCGAGAAATACTGGGTACCCCGACTACGAGGCACATTTTCGAAAATGATTACCAACAATGCACAAAGTACGGCCTCGACGATTAACGAGCTTTGCATCGCTAACTCGACATTTGACGCTTGGATTGGGTTTATTAAGAGTTGTTTATTACTTATAACATGATAAAACATCATTTAGGAGAGAAAAAAATTATTCTAGACCAAATAAAAAATAGAGTGTTTGAGGAACGAAGACCTGAGCGACTAGCGACTGCTCCTAACCTATTATAATCATCTTCATTTTAAAGGGTTTCTAAAGAGGTTGCTACTGCTGCTCTTTCTGACTACCAATACGTTCCATCAACACCAGGAATATTGAAGTGGGTTCATTCAGACTACGAATGGACTCCCCGTTTATGCGCCGAGGAGGAATCACAGGAAAGAGAATCAGAAGATGAATCCAACCCGGCATCAAAGGGTAATATTTGCAGAAGTATCTGGAGAAGAAAGAATTGATCAATTGCAGTATCACTTAGAAAGTTGGGATCAGTGTAGCGATGTGGAGAAAGAAGCATTCGTGCATAAAGTTCAAGAAGCTTGCCAGTTGGTATGTGATGTCATAGCGCCGCACGATGGAGAGGTGCTGTTTCAAGCTGTTCAGCAAAAGAAAACTTTGGGTGCGACTACTGACGCGGGTCTAGAGGCTCTAGTTGCGGCATAGGAAAGCACCATCTAAAATACTAAAAACCCAAATCCTTAGCATTTACGCAAACAGGTCTACAGTAAAGAAGTTGAAGGCTATTCATCGACCTTTTGAAAACCTCAGTGATCGGCAAATCAAAAAAGCAAGATCGCATAGTTCTTCTGAGGGCCCCGGAATCCCAATAACCAAGATACCACAACATCGAATCCGATTAGACAAATGCCAGTTGTATCACTTTCTGGAATTTACATCTCGCCCCTACTTCTATCAGGATGTGGCCTTAGGAAGCCGAAAACTTAAACTTGATAGTGGCGAAGAATTAGTGATGCCAAACATAGTACGTACGGTTGCAAGATGCACCATTATCAACCGGTATCTTGATTTCTGTAAAGAAGAAAATTTTAGCCCTATGAGTCGTGCCACTATGTGGAGAGTTCTTAAAGTTCAGGAGGCTTCTCAAAGAAAATCTCTCAAAGGTCTTGACAACACTGCTGCTGATGGCGTCGACGGTCTTGAAGCATTACACAAGATTTTAGACGAATTGGAAGAAGTAGGGGCCGACAAGGAGTGGTGTGCACAAACAGGAAAAATGCTGAAAGAGGCTAAGCTATACTTGAAGACGTCTTATCGAGGTCACTGCCAAGAGGAAAGCAGGTATCCCGACCATTGTAGAGCATTTGCCTTGAGTTTTCATAATGACGCTGATTATCGTACAGACTGTAGCCATGACCATGATTTCTCATGTCGCGACTGTGAGGCGCTAAAGGACGTTATTCAAGAAATCCAGTTTGCCATAGCTAAGTACTCCTCCAAGATAAATGATAAAGAGAAAGAAGACGATCTTCGACGTCATGTCTTGAGCTCGGGCTGCCTGTGTAAAGAAACAGAAAGAGGAAGCAAACGTTGGGGGAAGGAGGATTTACGCCAGTAAAAATGCTACCCGACTTGATTTTTCTGAACATAAAATGAACACTTCAGTGCTTTCAAAGTAAATGTACGCCTTTCTAATTTTCCAGAGACCAGTTAAAAAGAGTGCGCGAGGTTGCGTGACACAATTCATGAATGCAAACAGCAAGACGCTCGCAGTGTTTATACTTTGCGGCGCGACGGCGACTTACAGTTAAGAACAGGTAAGTTTCGTACTCTCTTTTAGTCTCTATAACTATCCCACCTAGTAAATTTATTAACTTTTAGTCAAGGCGATTTCTTGACTGAAACTTGTGGTTCATCAATAACCAGAAAGAGGAATTTTGAATAAATCAGTCACGCCATCAATCAATTATTTCTTTACACGTTACTTTTATCCAACTTCAAAGGGCTGTGTTTGAGTACTGTAAAGTAAATCGGTTTATGTATGAACATTTTGAATTATATTTAATGGGTCTGGATCTTTTCAGAGCAATTCTTTCTTTGCACGACGTTAAGTATATTTTTCGCTGTGATTGTGGTAAGTTATACATAAAAAGGCGGTCGAGTGTTGGACAACTGCGTTTATTTGGGTCAAGATTAAAAATTTTCTTTCCTTAATGATGTTTTTACGTGTTACAACTCTAATGAGCTCAACCCAAGCATCAAATGTCGAGTTGTCGATGCAGAGCTCGTTTATCATCGAGGCCGTACTTTGTGCATTGTTGGCAATCATGTCCGAAAATGTGCATAATTTGTCGACCGGCTGTGCTTAAGGTAGCATCCCACCCCAAATGTGAGCATTTTGGGGAAAAAATATTTTACGATAGCAAGATAGACCTTACTCCTATCTTTGTTTTAAAAAAGAAATTTCGAAAAAATATGGTTTCTACGGGAAGTTATGGACAAAATAGTGTTTTCTAAACTAATAGCCCTTTTCACGGTTAGCTTTTCTCATTTGCATTACAATGAATTCGAGCATGCATGTGAGGCAATTTCGGGCTATTTTGCAGTTTTAGCCCGAAATTGC
>JAHPZR010032735.1:40000-44456 GCA_019787425.1 Platygyra sinensis | reverse complement strand
ATTCAGACGTCAAATTATCTCCTTATATCTAGTCAGAAAACCACACCTGTCTGTGAACATCTGTAGGAGCAAACACTCCTCCAGCCTCCCAAGTTTTTTTCCCAGTCTCTACCTCAGTCTCGTAGAACGTAACTTCAATGTCATCTACGAGATACAAGAAGAGAAAATTTTTGTTACAGAAAAATGAGATACTTAGTGGTATTTAGTTTGTAGTGCGGAAAACAATTAATGGAGCTAATATTCACCTTTCTGCACTTTGTCACACAACAAGTAGACTTCATCACCACCTGTGACACAGCCAGAGTTGCGATCCATGCGGCAAATCTTTAGATTAGAAGCCGATGGGGCCTCTATGAAAGTTCAAGAAACATACATGGTTATACTTCCCGTGAATGACACATATCAATCAGCTTTGATGTGAGAAATTATGTGCACACCAGGGTTGCAGCTAAGTGCCAGGCTGCCGGTGAAATTGGGGGCTGAGAATTTTGGCAGGTAGTTTGCTTGGTAAAAGATGAATGGTTTTTAGGTTATGCACTACAATTATTGGATGTCTGAACCATATCAAACTGTCTTCATGTAAATGAAGAGTCTAGAAAAAACCTTGAATATCAGTGCCACTATAATAATGAGTAAAGTAATTGCAATAAAATCTTGTTTTAAGCACATGTTTAGCATGTTCTCTTCCATGTATTGCGTCCACCATCTTGTAAACACAAAGCTTAATAGCCCCGCATTCAAGGTGTTGTGAAAGATTAGGGACAAAATTTTATTCCAGGTCTTTTCCAAAAAATGGTGGTCTGCTCAATGAAAATCTTAGCTAGGAGACTCTTTTTCTTAGCTACAACCCTGGCACACTGTAAAACAAGTTGATATACATAGTACATTACATGTAAGTATTACAACAGTGTACCTGTGCACTAGTTTTAGATGCCATTAGCCTCCACCCCTATAGAATGTCCAGGTCAGGTTCATACTTTACAATTTTGGCTTTTGACAAATTTCTTTCCACTCAGAATCAGTTTTGAAATCACTCTTTGACTAGTGAGAGAAATTTCTTTCAGCTCAACTCACTTGAATCATACACTGCATTTGAGATGCAAGGTGGTAAGGCTTTTGTAAAACAGCCACTTTCATCAGGGAGATATGCCTGAAAGCACAATCTGACAGCATTCAGGTTCATATTCTGCTTCTGTTCCTCAACCATTTGACGAACTTTTTGTGACTCCTCCGCTGTGACAACAAAATAAAATCAAGGGAAACTTCTTTAAATATCTGTCAGAGGCGTTGTGACCAAATGCTCACTACAGCCCACCAGACACTTCCCTGAAACAAGCAGCCAGGTTCAACCTCTTGCTGCCTCTTTCTGCCATTGCTGTTCTGTTCTTGGACAAAACACTTAACACTCCCAGCCCAGGTGTATCAATTTAGGTACTGTACCGCAGACTAGGGGGAAGTAGCCAAACACACAGTACATTGTACAATCATGTATTCATAGTCAGTAAATGGTATGGACACTACAATAAGCTTTGACAAGGTACAAGAGTACTTTGGCCTAATGCAAACTTAAACTTAATTATTGCACATTCAAATGAAGCTGATTTTTAATGGTATTCTCCACTGACATAATCCTTCATGATCATTTATTCTGAAAAGGTCTTGATTTATTTCTGGAGTGTGTTTCTTTTTTTCTAGAGTGAAATTTTCATGTTTGTTAATGCTAAAATGCACACATTTGACTTATTAATTGTAAAGGGTGGTACTTATCTTAAAGTAACACATTTTACAATTAATACATCAAATACATGTATGTGCATGTTAGGATTAATAAACATGAAAATCTCACTCCAGATATATATAAAAAAAATACTCCAGAAAATTTATGAAACCTGTTTCTATCTATGTGAGCATACATGTACGTAGATTGTACATACATGTAATAACATTAGCAATGATATTCACAACACCTAGATCCAACAGGAAATACATGTACACAACATTACTGTTATTCATTAGTTAATTATCCATAAGTTACATATCCATGTACCTGCCACAGCCTCAGCCATGTTCCTATTAAAAGTAGCTCTGTCGCCATCTGCTAAAGCTTGTTCCCCCTGGAACAATTCTATATCCAAGCCCTTGCTGTCTGCTGTCAGTGCATTCAGAGTTGCTGTGTGAAGGGTCTGCATTCGTATGTAACGGTCCATCAACACTTTACCCACACTTTTCTTTGTCACATGTTGAATACCAAGATTTGGAAAGCTACAAGTGAAAAGAGGAGTTGACAGAATTTTAACATTGCCTCAAATTACAAATTAAACCAACATTAATAGAAGTATGCTCTTGGAAGTGTAACTATAGGTAAATGATTCTTGAGTACTTTGTCTCTGGACTTTAAGACCAGACTCATGAGGGCTTCTATACCTGCTAACATTTTAAGAATCATAACCACAAACATGAGATTTCCATCCAATTAGTACCAAAAGTTCTAGAAGAAAACATGACCCTCTATCCACTTCTGAGGAATTGTTAAGATTTCTGAAGCCATTCCAAACATTTCTAAATCCAGTTCTCAATGAGTTTTGCAAACTTGATTCTGTCATCAGTAGTATTTCCTTGAACAGGGTTGTATATCAGAGCCGGCAGCCGGCAAAGTTTGCCGGCTTCTCTGCCACGTTTTGCCGGCTACTTTCATTACTTCACTAGTCAAGATATGTTGAGGAGATGATATTATCAGGTCCAACAACCGTCTACTTTCCACAAAATTCCGGCTACTTAAAAACTTAAAGAAAACGCTGCTTGAAAATCAGGAAACTGGACATGTAACAACATCTACTCAGCAAATTCTTCAGCTGCGTGGACAAGTGATGTTTCTTGAAGTCAAATTGTGCATAGACTGTTATAGTACAGTAAGAGGGTAACCTTTTTAGGGATGAATTAGCACATCATAGTGCTTTCCCAAAAGTTAAATGCTGTAAAAATTTGTTTTCCTTGCACCCTGTACCAGTTCATGTACGATGACACTTTACCTTGCTGTCATCCCATGTTCTGGACCAATCTGGACAGTCACCACCCCATTGTTGGAATTCTTGCCAATCAGACTGTGTGCATGGGGCATGGGAGGTTCATCAACTGTCACCAATGATACAACAATACGGGCAGGACCTTGATAGTTACACAGTTGAACAGATGGGTATGACTTCTTACCCTTCTCAGAGTACTGACCGGGAAGGCCCCCATGAGATGGCCCCTCACATGGGTAGCGAAAACGAAAACCTCTCTGCATGAAAACAGAAATCAATTAAAAGCGAATAAAACATTACTAGTACATGTATACTGGATACATTAACCCTAGATGCGCCAGCTTATTAGGGGGTGACCTGCAAATGCCAGAGCAAATTATTTTCTCACACTTCACACTACTCTGAAAACACACATGATTGGAATAAATGTTGAATTTCACCTTTACATGCATGTTTCCATCCTAGCGATCCAAAACAGACATACTCTCAAAAGGCAAAGGTTAATCTTATTCCATAATCCAAAATAAACAATGAGAAGCAAACTATTTAGTGTCAATTGAGTCTCGATTGCCGCACTCATGATCCATGGATGTGTCAAAGTCCCTCCACAGCGCCAAATGATTAACAGTAGATTTTGTCTGTCAATCAGACTGTCAATCACTTTTACCTTTCCTGGCAAATTAAAAGAATTTCTTCTTAAAACTCAATCCAGTAAATAAAATCATGCCAACGACTGCCTATATATGTGCTTATTTTTTCGTCTTAGTTTAAATGTGTGTATCTGTTGTTGTTTTTGTGTTGTTTTTGTTGTACCTGCTACAGTCTTTTAATTAACTTTCCATAGCTAGGGGCTAACTAGAAAACTTAAGTTTATTTAGCCCCTAGACACCTTTAAATAGTAATGTTTAGCTTTTTTTCCCCTCTTTATAGACCTAAATTCCTTTAAAAAATGTAATGCTAATTGTAAGAAAAGGTGTAAATAATAAAGATTATTGTTGTATTGTTATTGTTATTGTTGTCCTCTACCAACATGCTAAAGGAAATTAACTAGTTATTGATAGATGTTAAGGTCCTGATGATTCCATTTCCAAGATTTTCTTGTCTTCTTTTGTTCTCAGGGCACATAGCATTTCAGGAAAAGAACTAGACAACGAAATGGCCACAGTGACTATATTTTTGTCTCCTTTGTAAATGGAGACACTCAAACTCAGGTGACTGTCGGCTTCACGACTTTAAACACAGAGACTTGGCAACGATAACTAACAGTTCAATAGTACAGCAGCTTCTATTGGCTTAATGTGTCAACTGTACCTTAGCAACCAATCAAATTGCTCATTACATAAATGGCGTGGACTTAAGGCCAATCTAATTGGCCCCTGGCACATCTAGGGTTAAGCCTGTACATGTATACAGTAACAATAAATTAAATGGAT